>PVKA01011862.1:13790-43601 GCA_004027165.1 Ctenomys sociabilis
AAGAAAGAAAGAAAGAAAGAAAGAAAGAAAGAAAGAAAGAAAGAAAGAAAGAAAGAAAGAAAGAAAGAAAGAAAGAAGGTTATCTTGTGTACTTATTAGCAATTTTTATGCTGGACAGAAGATACATGACCTCAGCATACTTTAGAAAATTTTAATAAGCAGTAAAACATTTAGGGTCATTTTACATAAGCAAATTCTCTAGCAGCTAAAAAGTTGGTCAGGATTGTACCTTCAAAGTAAAGAGAGTTAGGCACATAGATGTTACTTTCCGTTTTTGAGTAGCAGAATATCACTGAGGAAATTATTGTACTGAAAGAGTTCATGTAGCTTTCCAATGTCATTAAAAGGAATGTTTGGGTTGTTAGACATTGAAGAAATCTGCTTTAACATCAGTGTATCTGAAAAAATCCTCAGACCTATAAATTGAAATCATAAGAGTGAAATTGCAGAGCCCCTCCGAGGACACTTGAGTTGTCCTATCCTCACTTTATATTTTATTCTGTTCTGCTGGCACTGGAAATTCACAAAGGACAAATCACGAAGTCAGTTCTTCCTAAGTTTCTGCCAACAGCAACTGCAAAGGATTTTAGTATTTTATGTAAAAAGAAAAGACAGAACTTGACTTGCAGTTTTGCACAGCAGCTTTGCAGCATTCAACATACACTACATTTCATAAACTGGTGAATTTTGATTTTAACTTAAGCAGTTGAACGGTATATGTATGCATAAGTGGCATTTTATTAAAAAAGCAGAAGAATTCACTATTATGTTTCTGCTTATTCTACAGACATGTTCATGCTCTTTTTCATATTTAGTTGTTAACTTGGATTGATTCCTAGCCAGGAACCATCTCTATAAATAGGGTTGACAAATTTGCTAGATCAGTGACCATCATATAGCTGTGCCATTTTCTATTTCATATATCAAAATTTTTTTGGATGGAAATTTCTCCAAAGGCTGTATGAAAATAGTTACGGACCCAGATATGTTTCCATAATGTAAAACACTTGAAAGATTATCATTCAGATAGACATCTTTAGGAATCAGAAACCAGTGTTTGCCAAAGAAGGCTGTTTCAGGACCCCTTTGCAATGGTCAGGAGGAGCTGCTAAAGAACTTATGGTAAGAGCATCTGAACTTTGTGAGTTGCAGGGAGCAATACCACTGCCAGGTGCAATCTTCCCGAGACAGCAGAGAGAACTGGTGAGACCTCAAGGATATTCACAAAGCACAGCAGACATATTTTCTGAGAGTAAATGAAGGAGATTTGAAACTGTATAGTGAAAGAACAAACTTATGTATCAAATGCTTGTAGGGTAGTTTTGGTTTACCACTTCACACCCCCTGATAAAGATAGGAGTTAAAAAATTACTTCCTGCAGCAAAAACAGAATAGGTCAAGTGACTCTTTATATAATATGAAAGCCAGGTAGAAACACAAAATGATTAGCTACACAAAAAAACATTGAATTATCACAAGTATTGCCCAGTTCAGGAAAATCTCACATTCTAATCTTCAATCCAGATCATTACATCTGTGAAATTGTCGCTAAGCTACCAAAAAGTCAGGTGTGCCAAGACTTTTATACTTGGAGAATATAAATCATTGTTTAATGTCATAAATAGGTTTACTTCTCAACTATCTGGCTTTACATATATAAGCCATTATAAGTCTTTAAATTTATGGCAACAATAATTCAGTTATTTTGATGTAACTATGCTTCTGAAGGCTTTTCTTATTTCATGACATTTGCCCCACTAGTAATGAAACACAGTGTGGACCTTAACTACATTAACCACAAAGAGCCGTGAAGCATTTTCTCCTCAGAGCTGTTTATGTTTTCTTATGAGCATGCATATTTTTCCTCAGAAGAGCTGTGAGACTGAAGCTCTAAGTTGGAGTTGTGAACAGACATTGGACAACTGAGTTACTCCTGAGAAAATATCATTAGGTTGCAGGCACTTAAAGCACATAGAAATGTATAAAAATGAGTCCTGTCTTTGACACACTGGGGATGTTTCTGTGCCTGAAACCTCTTCACAAAGCATAGTAAAGGTTAAAGGAAGGAAAGCAGTGGTTTTCCACCTTGTGTTTTTTTCATCCTGAGGTAGAGCTATTTATTAAGGCGTGTATTGAGATTCACAAAAGGAGGAAGCTGCTATAAACTAACGTCAGTTCTTCATCCCAAGTTTTCATGTCACTTATTTCATGAAAACAATACTTCATCATTCAAGTTATCTCATTACTTTGAGAAAACTTACAGATACACAGAGTTTAAGAAAATTTTGATGAACAAAAAATCTAACAAACAAAACAATCGCTGAATGATTTCTACACTTAACATTTGTTTAATTACACCTAAAAAGTGAAATAGATAATTCTGAGTTATCTTCCATTTACTCATAAGTATAAATGTTCACACAAATGAGATTGTTGAAGAAATACTGATTAAATTAAAATATATATTGAGGTATATTGAAATAAACCTATATCTAAACTGTTCTCATACACTAAGCATTAAATTATGCATCATTTAAGCCATTTGATGATATACAATTGCAAACAAAAAGTTATCTAGGAAGATCTGCGTACATTTCAGAAAGTGATGTAATTTAGTCATAGTCCAGAGTAAAAGATTAATCATCACTGGCAGCAAGATTAACACAAGAGAAGAGGGTACTATAAATGTTATATAAATACACAGCCAGCCAGGGCTGGTGGTGCATGTCCATAAACCCAACACTCAGGAGGCTGAGGGAGCAAATTACCATGAATTTGAAGCCAGCCTGGCTCACAATGATATCTTATCTCAAAAAAAAAAAAAAAAAAACAGATTTCATTAGTACAAATATAATGTTGAAATTTTGGGAAGCATAATTTTCATGACAGTATCAACCTACATAGAATATTATATTTAATGTAATATTCCATGTATTTAAAAATATATTATAGAAAAGTGAAGACAACATGATTAGTAAGTGAATGCTGCATTTGACAGGATACAATGATTGCTAGCTTTTAGAGAGCAAAACTCTGTTCATGTGTTTCAAGAGCTCTCACATAGGAGCCTATAGGAACTTAACATCCATTGTTCTCCAAAGCATTTTAAAGATGGAAATACAGAAATCCTTAGGTAGCAAATGATTAAAAATAGTTGCAAGTGTAATACTGTAAGTGATTTTTAACTTCTTGACCATAGGTACACGTCTTAGCACATCATTATGTGCCTTAAGTGCTTGGCATAATACATGCCTCTCATTTAAAGGTCTTAAAATGTTAGTCGCGAATCAGTGAATGCATTTACAGACAGGACTGGCCAATCATGAAATAATAAACAATGCAAGTGATTGAACATTGCACCACTGACAGTACTGAAGCAGAGGCCCAGTGACTACCAAATTATAATTCAATGCAACATGTGAGGATAGAATACACCTAATAAAGTGTCTGTCTCCTACAATCAACTCAAATCTATTTTTGATTGTACAACATATTATATTTGTGAAATATTTTAACTAAGCTAGAGGTTGTCATATCTGCCCATGCACACCTTACAATAGGAAAACACACTGCTAAGTGCACTATACTGGCATGCAGGAAAATGGCTTTAAATTTGTTGCGTTATGTAAAGCCTTGTTAATTCTATCTATAAATGTGGGTTGCAAAAGTAGAAACTGTTTAGTGATGTGAGAATTGAATTGCCTGGCTCAGTGACCCTCATCTGTAATCCCAACACTTGGGAGGATGAGACAAGAGGATTATCGTGAGGTCCAGGCAGCCTGAGTTACATAGTGAGTTCAAGGCCACGTTGAACTATGTAGTGTAACACTGTCACAAAAAGGAAATGATTAATTTAGATAATTCTAAATTTTAAAGAACAGATTATGACATAGAATTTCTCATTAATATATTTTAGGTTGACCAACATAGAGAAACTTTACTCATTATGAATCCATTGTATTATTATATTTTTAGAATAGTGCTTTACACAGAGGAGATAAAATTATGTAAATGACTTCACAACCAGTGCATGCATGGGGTTTCTAGAGTTACTCACAGTGCTACAGATACACAGAAAAATAGACATCTTTCTTTCTTTGGGTATTTGTTGTGTTTCTATATATAGACCCTACCATGACCTGAAGATTGGGTGGTGGGAACTCATAAAACGGAAGTGACTAAACAAAATTACATAGTAAACTGAAAGTTTTACAAAGCAAGAGGCAATAAAATATCACATCAAGCAGTGATAAATTTATGAAAGAGTACCTTAATAAACGAAGAAGAGAACAAGTACTGGTATAATAAGGGAGAGTGAAGTCAAGAGAGGAAGCAATGCATCCAGAAAACATATTTAATCAGTTGGAGGACTAAATATATTATATTGTATTGAGAAAGTTATGACAGCAATGACATGTCATCTAAATCTTCAGAAGGGATTGACATATTTTAAATATGTGTGCCATTAATAATAACGCTAAGTGTATTTAAGGAAAGATCGCAAAGAGTGTTGGGTTCAGCCTCATCCCTGAGATGCCTGAGTGATGTGTGATCAACATTTATCTCTCCAAATGGAACAGTATTCAGAGTGTGCTTGTGGCCAAGTCAACCCTTGCTATCTTTAAAAAAAAAAAAAAAAGTTTTACTCAATAGTAGAGCAGCTACACTTCTTTTATTATTCAAAACCAGCACTTCAGGTCATTTTAGTAGAAATCACAAAACACAAGGAATTTCAATAAGGTCTTTATGTGTTATAACATTAAAATCCCCATGAGCTAAATTTTGCTAGAAATAAAGGCACACGTTTCAGGGTACAAAACTGAACATGATCTCCTCCCATCAGATACTAATGGAACTGACTGCTGATTTCCCAGATCCTGACAAGTTAGAATTCCCGATTGGATTTCTTTAACTGTAGCACGAAAACTCAAAACCTACTTTAGCACCCCAATTTTAGATTTTTCTACTAGTTTGTGCAACTAGTTTTATTTTACTTTTGGCCACTAGAAATAGCATCTGACAAAGGTCTAGCACACAGCTTTTTGAAGAGTACACGAAGTACTTCCATCACCAGGTATGTATAGATTATTTTAAAAAATATAAAATACATGATGGTTCAAACTTTCATTGAAAGTATTCATATTAGAGAATAAAAGAGAGAAAAAACAACAATGGGGATGAAATTAGTAATTCAGCAGAACTCAAAATACCTTCAAGTATGAGACAGAAGCAGCACATTGAAGCCACGTCTCTTAAGCATTTGCACTGTCTTGCAGAAATAGTTTTATTGTGTAATGCAATTACAGATACACAGCCCTTTCACAAAATCATTTTTACTTAGCTCTTTTAAGAAATTAATGAGGCAAAGCCGCATGGAATTGAGAAAAACAAAGACTGGCCCTTGCAGGAATAAAACAAATATTTCTTACACTATGGCTACTACTTTGAATCAAATTAACTGAAAACATCTGATTATACAATTTATTCTTTATATTCCTGCTTCAATAATAAAATAGAGTTCATAATGGTAGATAATTTAAGTGAAAAGAAAGCAGGAGAAGTGCAAAATGGGCTTAAAAATGCTCAAGTTTCATAAAGCTATCATACTGAAATAGAAACCATAAAATAATGCTTTTGTTATCATAGAGAATATAACTACTTCATAAAGAATGGACATATTCTGCATTTACAAATGTATGATAAACAATCATATGTTTGCAGTGATAAAGCTTTTATGTAATACATCACTTGAAACCCCCAAAAATGTAAACGTAGGAAACACACTAACTTAAATGAGCCTTATATCAAGGTATAGGAACTTGCAGAGATAGAAGAGTTTTGTTTGAGGATTTTTTGGTGGGCATACAAAATCAAGTCTGTAAGGAAATTTCATAAAATTATATATATTCACACATAGTGATACTTGAAAAATGGGTATGTAGAATGTTAGTAAGCCCTGTGGGATTACGCAGCTTGGACTCCTAGTGATCCTTGTTTTCAGTCTTCCTAGTGCTGGAATTACAATTGCGTGCCACTGGGCCCGATCTCTGTGGCTGGCTCAGTGTGCTCAGGAGCAGAACAATCGAATCCTTCTCCCTGTGCTTGCCCTGCTCCATGTGCCTACCTAAGCAGACACTTAGTCCATTGAGCTATCTCCCCAGCCCACTGTGGGATTTTTGAGCAAAAGTATGATGGTTTTCATATTATATTTCAGTGTTACAGCAGTGGAACATTGGAAAGATTTGGAGAAAACTTCAGGGACCTCTGCAGATTTATGCAAATTTCTGGGAACCTACATTGTTTCATAATGTTAATAAAAAAGGAAGGGTGACTTAAGTAGGAATGTAACATATTTTAGGCCATTTATGCCTATGAAGCAGAACACTGTCAATTATGTGTCTTACGAAAATGGAAATGTATTTCTTCCAATTGTGAAGGCTGGAGAGTCAGTCGAAGTTGTTGGCAGATTCACTTCATAATGATAATGGATTTTGTGGTTCCTAGGCAGTCTTTGGTCCATGTGATGGATCGGCAAGGGATCTTTCAAGAATCTTTCTCTCCCTCCTTCTCAGTCACTTCTGCCTTCCTGACCCCATTCCTGCTCTCCCACTCCTGCTCTCATCCAAAAGATGCTGAGATTTGCAGGTGCAGGTTATCTATGCTGAGCACGTTCTCGCAATGAGACACACTCGGCAGCCAGTGCTCACTAGAGAAACAGGTGCAGAACAAGATGATGCGCACCGATCCTTCTGGGGCAGGAAGATTGCAAGTTTGAGCTGAATCTGTGCAACACGGTGAGCTCAAAGCCAGTGTGAACTGCCTAGCGAAGTCTTGCCTCCAAATTATAGGCTGGCTTTACTATGGCCACTGCAGAGTCAGGCATGGAAGACACCAAAAGCGGTGTCAGTGTGCTGAGAGCTTGTAAAAAGTCAAATCCGTGAAACTCGCTGTAGAGCGCTGTGGGAGACCAACCAGGAGGCTAAAGGGTCTGTGCTGGAAGTCAACAGCCAGAGGTACAAGTGGAGGGGACCGCCAGAGCTCCTCCCAAGGGGCAAAAATGAAACTTTCTTCCTTGTATGCCCCAGTTCCCCAAAGCAAGTGTAAATATTCTGCTTTCCAAACATATGATAATGAAAATGAATTTGTGTCGAAAAGTCTGTAGCATGCTAACTTAAACCAAAACACTGATAGAGTTCTTTCCCACAGCATGGCATTTCAAAGCCTCAGGTGCATGTTGGGGACACTATGACAACAAGCTGAGGTAGATTGGGTGTCTTTGCCTTGGATTTTGGATAATTTTCCTATCTTCTGCTTAAGGATCTGGATTTATTTATTTATTTATTTATTTATTTATTTATTTATTTATTTATTTATTTATTTATTGTGGAATCGGGGATTGAACTGAGGCATCTCCCCAGTCCCTGGACTTAATTTGAATACCTACTGGCTGCTATCTTCCTTTAAAAAATAGCTATTCATATTTTTTAACTTACATATTTGGTACAGGGTCTCCATAGGCATCTTGGACTCATTGTAATCCTGTCTCAGCTCCCCAGGGCTGGCTGGGATTATTGACATGTGCAACCACACCTGGTTTCGGCAGTCAGCGCAGCACAGTGCCAAGGCAGCATGTAGTACTGGGGATCAAACTCTGCTCCTTGTGCTTTCCAGGCAAGCAATTAGACCGCTGAGCTGTCTTCCTGGCCCAGGCAATTCTTTTTTTTTTGGATTCTCAATTAAATGTAATTGATTTTTTCTTAAATGCTTTCTAGGAAGAGATAATAATTTAGAAATTTTTACAGTTTTATTAATCGCTCTATGGCACTTGCTTCTCAGCAATTTAGCATTCTGTGTCTAAAAATATTAATTGTTGGTCTATCCACTCATTGACGCATGTGTAATTTCTAAATTAAATACAGTTCTCCTCAAGGATATGTCAGTCATTTTAGCCAAAGCAGCACATCCCTCTGTTTGTTTCTTGGCAATAAATTTGGCAATGATTTTTAAATACTGAAATCTGTGCCAAGGGCTTCAACAATAGAACCTTAAGATAACTATTGCGGTTCCCATAGATATAAATCTAGGGTTGTTTTTCCAGAATTTTAGATGATAAGAAAACTTATTTGATAGGTTTATTATGATTCATAGAGCTGAAGACAATGTATTCAAAATACCTGGCCTAACCTAAGACACACCACTGGATAACGTGCATGTGGTGTGTGTGTGTGTGTGTGTGTGTGTGTGTGTAGAGGAAATTAAGTCATAGTATACTGAGCATAAAAGTTGTTATTCAGCCTTAGAAAAAAATAGTAGGTTTCAATATAATACAGAACAAAGAAAAAGATACCAGTAGCCTAAAATAAGCAATACTTCTTTCAACATTGAATAATAATCATGAATGTAAACTAGCATGTTTTTGCTTGAAACACCAAAAACAAATAAATAAACAAAAGTTATTGAGATTCCTAGAAGCTCCTGACAACACATTCAACAAGGGTAACTGATATAACTAAAAGCTTAGAAAAATGAACCTAAATTTTGGTCTTTTAGTCTATAAAAATGATATATGCACAAAATAAATAACTGTAGTAGGGAGCAGTACTGATGTGCATTCCTGGTAACTCTTAAATTTAAGCAAATGTATATTCCCCTACCGTTTGAGCTCTAAGGTGACTTCATGGAAGAAATTAAAAGGTATCTTTGAGGAAAATAACTTTATCTGTCATTTTCTTTGGGTGACAGTTTAAGGTACCAAGGTTCTTTTTCTTGCTTGTTTCAGTTTTTATATCCTATTTGCCCCAGGGAAGGTGAAAATAATGTTTTCCTATATGAACTACATATCTTGGGCTACTAGTGAAACATATAAGATAAAAATGAACAAAACAAGCTAAGCTAAAACAGCTTCTCAAACTAATTACACTCACTGCCTTTAGCACATAATATTTCACATTTTCAGAGAACTCATCTATTTATCAGTACGGCTATAGATTCTGGATGACTTATGCTATTTTAATATGAAAAATGTGTATTTCATAATTGTATTTATTGCATTTCTTGCAATGCAGGTTTTCAAGACTGATTTTCTAAACAGGAAAGTGTGAGCTTAATTCTTAGCAGTATATTTTGCTGTGGTAGAATATTTTCCTTTCCATATGAAATAGATGTTGAAAAAATGTCAGATATAATGCTTTAGTTAATCTCACTGTATTTCTATAAACTTTTCTTTTAGGTAAGATATAAAAAACCTCTATTATATATGAATGAAAAGCTCTGATACATTATCTTCCCTGTCAGTGAGTAAAATCATTGAGGAAATGCATTAAATATCTTTTACAGAGCTTCTTGTACTTTTCAGACCAACAATGAGTGATTCAGAGAGGTCCAACAGGGTGGCTTTAATTACAGAGCTCGTTCTTTGAATGGAAAGACAGGATTGGTGTCAGTACACCTTTATTTTTAAAGAGCATCAATTTCAACTGACACCCAATTACATTAAACAAATGAATTGATAAATGGGTCATAGAAAAAAAATATATATTCCTATCATAAAGTTGTTTCATTGCCAAACAATAAGCATTGCACTTCCCTGTGATCTCCGCCTGTGGCGGTGAGTGCAGCTCCCTGCTCCCAGGCTTCTCAGGAGCCCTGATGCCTTTGTCTCTGTGACCAAACCTCAGGGCTTCAACAAAATAACCAACCGTATCACTAACCCTGAGAGCAACAATTTGCTCTTTTGTCTCTTTGGGTTACTGCAGTTGGTGTCCCTTTCTTCAGACAGACCTCTTCAAGGATGACTCCACACTTGTCAGTTCTTTTTAAATTTTCTCCCACTTTCTAATTCAAGTGGATGGGCGGTGGTTCCATTGCACTAGTGAAATTGTTCTTACCATGTTACTAAAACAATACTTACTACTGAAACAATAGGAAACTTTATAACCACTATACCATTCTTTGCTAGTTATTAAGTTATTAAGTTAAACCTTTTAATATCATTGGACTTGTATCTGAAACTTTCACAGTGTCTACAGATTCTAATATTTTATTAAAAATTCAAGTGTTTCATTCTAAAAATAAGATATAATAATTTTGCTTCTTCTCTTAAATTTTCTAAGTGGTTCCGTGCACTCAGGGCAAAAAGCAAACCAAAGCTAATAAAATACTTCGTGATCTGCACTCCATCTCTAATTTCACCTATATTTTCAGAAAATATCCATTTTACATAACAGAACTTAGCCTGGGTAAAGAAGGCAATTTCATCTGGGCATATAGCCCAGCAGCACAAGCCTCTGCCTGGCAAGCGCAAGGTCCTGAGTTCAATTTTGTGTGAAAAAAGAAAAAAGTTAATTTCATAAGAGAGGTTAGTTCTGCTAAAAGACATAACTCTAAATACTCATATAACTAATAGCAGAGCATAAAGTACACAAGGTAAAAACCAACCAGAAATTTACAAATTCATTGCTATAGTTAGAAATTTCAGCACTACTATTTCAGAAATTGATAGATAATTCAGTCAATAAATTAGATTATGTTTAAACCAAACAGCTCTTTCAAAGAAACTTGATCTGATTGACATTTATAGAATATATATAATTTTCAAATGCTCATCTGACATTCATAAAGACAAATCATCTTCTATGTTTTTAACAATTTAAACTAATGGAAATCAAATAAAATGCATTGTTTGAAAATATGAAATTAATCAAATTAATAATAGAATGATAGAAATTATAAATATTTAGAAGACAAAGCACAGATACCCAAATAACATAGGGATCAAAGATGAAGTCTTGAGAGAAATTAAGATATATTGTGTAATGGAAGAGAATGACACTATTATTTTTTATAATTTATCAGATAAGATGAAAACACTGGCTGGATGAAACTGGGTAGCATTACATAAACATATTACAAAAGAGAAAATATTTAAAATAAAAAATCAAAACAACAATGTAAGCTTATACTAACTCAAGACACTGAAAAGGAAAATAAATTTAAGACCAGAGCAAGGGAAAGAAATCATAAAATCATTACACTACAAAGCAATGAATTTAGAACAGAAAATTTATTGATAAATTCATGAAAACCAATAGGTCTTTCAAAAACAACTAAAATAATGCACATTTTGACTTACTAACAAAATGTAAAGAAGGCATAAATATCAGAAGTGAAATAGAGATTTCTAGCACTGATATATGGATATAAAATGGATAAAAAATAAATTATCAACTTTTTGACAAGATAGAAGAAAGTTGATTAATTTTTGAGAGATGTCTCTTATAAAACACACTCAGTTACAAAGAAACTAAATAGTACAATACCCATTAAAAGATTTGAATAAATAACAGTTTATAATCTGTACTTATTAATATAAAGGAGAAAAATAGAAAAAAGTCATAGGACTGTCCTGCTACAGTGCTGTACACGGTTAGACTTCTAAATTTCTTTTCTTTTGTAACTTTATTTATTTAATTATTTATTTATTTTGCATTACTGGGTATTGAACTCAGGGACTTGCACTTGCCAGGAAAGCACTTATTCAACTCAGCTATCTCCCCAGACCTAGATTTCTAAATTTCTGTGTAAAATATTAATTGTTTATTTATATTCTTTAAATGTTTTTCATTTTTAAAATTTTTATCTCCATGTAGGACTTAATGTTTAACATATCAATACTTTATGGAAAATACCTGTCCCATGTTATGCCTAAGATGTTTGATATTCAGACAGATAGTGAAGATAAACCCAACTGCATATTTTGCAGTGTAATAATAAGCTTTGCTTCTGGAGGGCTATCAACCTAAGTTTGAAGACTAAAAATTAGAGAAAAAGAAAGGCTACAAGGACAGGCAACATTTTGGCCCTAGCCTTTCAAGGTCAGTGAAGACGCAGGACATAGGTGGTCCTATATTGAAACAAAATGTAACTAGTTGTCTCCCAAATTTTCTGATCAAGCAGATTATGGGGCCATAGAGCAATGTGATTGATGATATAGACTGTGCCTTAGGAGAGTCACCTGGAGAGAAAACATTCTCTCAGGCTTTCACTGATAGCAAATTGGTAAAGCAGTGACTGTGATTCATCTACAAGGCTGACACTAGAGAAAACAACTTCAAATTGGAGTGTAAGGCTACGGGAAAAATTCTGAGGGTACTTGACTGTCCTTATCACATACAAACGTTACATTTCTTGTTATATAGGTCTTGCTTTATCTTGGTCTTAACCATGCAGCACAAAAGCATAAAAATGAGGTATATAAAGTAAAGCCATATTAATATGCTGAGCTGTAAAAGGCTCAATCAACAACTTCTGAGGCTAACCTACTACTATTATGGACTGCTGGATTGTGTTTGATAGTTTTGATGAATTCATGAACCTATAGTATTTAGATGCCAATGGAATATCCATCTCTGACAGGATTAAACAAAATAAGGGGATACAAAGCAAGGACCAATTTGTATCTGTATATGTAGCATAGTTAGGATAGATATACAGCTACTTTAGCTTAATATAATGAGAAGTACACCATTTATACTAATGGTGCTTGGACAGGATATCCTGTCTGCATCTTTTACTATGGATAACCTCTAAGAAGATAAAGTTATGGTCAATGTACAACGTATTAGTTATTGAATCTGTCCTATTAATCAGTTTTGAAAGCTGTCTCATTGCTATTTGTTTCTCAATAAAAGAAAAACAAAAGAAAAGAAAAAACAGAAAAATATTATGAAACAGTAGTAGTAGTAATTCTGAAAAAAAAAAAAAGGCAGCAAGTACTGGAAGCTACAACCCCAGGAGCAGCCAGTGCAGGCTAAGGGGGAAGGATGACAGAGATACACACTCCAGGCAGGACTCATGACCCAGTCCGCTGCCAGGCTCCACCTCCCAGAGCAAGACCACTCTAAGGGCTGAAAGAGTGACACCATCATAGGTGCCTGCTCTGCATCCCTGAGGCTTCGGGACAATGTACTAGAGCAAAGCCTAGTAGGACTTCAGGAAACACAGACTTAAGAAAACCTTAATAGATTTTTTTAAGGCCTCTTATGCATTGTAGATTTTGTTTTCAAATTAATTTATTAAAAGGTGTTTTTCAGCTTTCAAAAATATGGAGACCACAAAATTAATATGTGTAAAGTATCTACCACAATGTTTTCATCAAAATAACTTAGATGCTCTCAAAAAATTTGCTATCATTGTTGGATTTTATATTTAAGCATCTTAAAACATGTACATTTATTTTCAAATACTTCACGATTTACCTTCATTTCTCAGTAGAATGAGCTGTCATTTTTAATGAATTAATATGAAGCAACTGTTCTTCTCTTGTAGCATACATCTACCCCTCCCACATACACCCTGCAGCACATGCTTTAGTTTATCCCAGTTTATGAAATGTTCAGGCATAAAACAATGAATTTGGCTTTAAAAACACTGTGTTTATGGGTGTTATATTACACTGTGAAAATAAAATAACACCAACCCTAGCTTTCCTGTTTGGACTTAAAAACTGCAGCGCCAGTTGCTGAGGGGGCTGGGTTCCAGGCCTTCAGAACCAGGCCTCTCTAAAATTTGCCTTTGGTGATCCAAAGCTCCTAGCTCCTAAGATCACAAGTCTTTTGTTGAAAGACTGATTAAAATGTCTATGTGGTGTGGCACTGTACAAGAGGAACCTTAAGGCCACACCCACGGTCCCCTTCAAAATCCAGAGTGAAATGTATTAGCTCTGCAGTGTATGAAGGAGGTCCTTTAAGAGATGTTAGTCCACCAAAGGCCCTGCTTTATGAGGGGCTTTAGTGTATTAAGAGGACTTGTTGGAATGGGCAGCTCTGTGCCTTCCTGCCACTTTGTGGGACAGCACTTTTGCCACTCTGGAGTAGGCAATGGAAGGCCCCTTTCTGATGCAGAACTGGAGCCCTCATTGCTCATACCTTGATACAAGATATTCCTTCTTCAAGAGTTATGATCTGGTAGGCCCTAGGGAAATATCTCAGCAGCATAAGCACCTGTCTGGTAAGGTCTGGGTCCTTTGTTTGATCCCTGCTATAGAAACATAACAATACATTTTCAAAAATTAAAAATAAGTATGATCTGGGAAATTTCCACTTACCATTCTCATGTCTTCCTGCTACTGCAAGAGCTCCTGAATTATAAACTGAGGTAACAGCTCCAGAAAGTTAACTGTACTTTTGAGTTTGACCCTTTGGTCAAAGAACAAGGCCCAGGAAATTTAGGCTTTAATAAAAGGGAACCAATAGTCTTGTTCCTGTGCATTTGCTCTGTCTTTTCTCATCTTCTATTTCTCTAAAGTCCCTGTGGACTTCCTGGAGTCTAGATGCTTGTTTTGTGTTCTCACATTAAAAAAAAAAAAAAAAAATTGAGAAAGTAAATTTTGTGTTTGTCTGAAAGCACAGCAATCTTCTTATCTTCTTATCATTTGATTCTCATAAGTAGATGAAAAAAATTTGAAAGGCAAGGCCTAGTATGAGATCTTTCCATTTGAATGGAGACAAAACTTCTTGCCTTATTTCCTGTGTCTCATGTCTTCACTTATTTTTTCAACAGAAGCTACATGAATAATATAATACTGACGCTAAAACCTAAAATTACAATGATGCTTAAATACAAGCTAATCAGCATGAAGTGTTTTCTTGACCTCTGCCACAGTCTCAACACATGCGCCAAATTTTCACTAAAGTTATTTCATAAAAGTAATATTGAGGAAAGTTGTATATGGACATGTCTGGCAGAATTCCTATATTTAGAATTTTTTACTGTGTGATGCAAGCTGCCAGAATGATGTCTAGAGGGGGAAAGATCTGTAAATTTGAAGTGGGCCTTATCAGAAGCAGGGACACGGTATGTAATTTGACTTTTGGGGAGCTGATAAAAATATGTCCAAAGTAGATGTGTACCTACCTCCATAATCTATAAGAATCAGCCTCTGTGGACAATATCTTCTTGTTCTAGATGTTTCCTTCTCAAAATTTAAGATTTAAGATCCTCTGGCAAGTAAGGCATTGCAGTATCACAACTAATTAATAAATAGTATCATGTCCCATGATAACTGAAATTTAGTAGTAACCAAATTTGGAAGACAATTGTGAAGTGTTTCCTTGGGCAAAGCTCATTTAAACAAATATCTAATTTGTTGCATAATTACTATCAGTTAACTAATGCCACTCAACTGCCTTGAATAATTCAGTCTAAATTCTTACATAATGAAATGAGCTGGGGTGACCTAGATTTCTCACAACAATCTGTTTTGGTTTTAGGTAGTTGGGGAAAATTTCAAGTTTGATTAAGTATTTCACTGAGAAATAGCAGCAATGCTGTGCACATTTATATTAGAAAAGAACTTTAATTGTGTCAGTACTTAAATTCGTGATGGGGTTCTTTCTTTATTTTATTCACTACTTTTGTGTTATACAGTGGGGTAGTCTGATCACTTCTACATGGTTGGTCATTACAATCAGTTGCAAGCTAAGAGCTGAGCCCACGGTAAGTTTGTAAAATGAGTGCTTTGTGTCACAGAGGTAATCAAGCCTAACTGGTTTGTAAATGATTGGTGCACTCATTAGGCCATGCTACCAGCCAGACTGAATGACGCAATCAGCAATCAAATCTCTCCCCATCACCCGAGCCACTGGGCAAAGCTAATCAACCATCTCAATGACCAGAGTGCTTTATGCACAACCACTGTGCTTCTAATCATTAAGAGTGCTGGCGCTTGTATTTTTCTTCCTTGTCTCTGTTTTCTATGTGCTCTGTTTTTCTGCCCTATTTATTTTATTGCATTTCCATTTTTTTAGTTAAGTGTATATGTTTTAATAAGACTGCTGTTCTTTTGATGTCTTCCTATGACACCTGACTATTATAATGTGCTGTGGAGCTTTTGGCATTATGAGTGGAGGAGATTGCTCTTTGCCTAGTTGAAACTTAGCTCTGTATGTTCCCGTGGCTGATATCAAAACAAGTATTTTGCTTGCTTAAGAGAGTACCCTGATTGTGGTGCAGTAGATTGAGGGTTCAGGCAACATGATTTTTTACTTCTTTCCTGGAAGCAAGAACACTGACAACTTGAAGTGATGAAAACTGCTACCATCTCCACACCAGCCATTGCTAATGGGATTTATCCTGGAAAGGTACTGCTCACTGCAACACTGGGCACTACTGAGGCAAATAGAAATGCACCTATATTTATGCTATTTCCACTTCACCAAAAATAGTGGTTTTTATCTTTTGCCATTTTATTTTAGTAGAATACTGAGGGGGAAAAAAAAAGAGTCGAATGGGCAAAATAAAATAAAAATAAAAAGATAGGTTCACAGAGAATATAGATACATGTATATATTTATATAATTAAGAATTCTGTAAATGTGTGTTTAGATTCTTAAAGCTTATGTAAATGTAAGGTGTATGTATTGATATATGGTATGCATTATATAATGTATTACATTTCCAAAAAATCTACACTTCATTTGTTTTACTCATTGTTGTGTTCTTATAACTATTTGAAGTTTACTGTCTACTTTTATTATTATGGTGAAATTTCTTAATTTGTGAGATGGAATATTTTGGATTTTTAAACTTATTTTTTATTTATTTGATACAGGGCCTTGCTACACAGTTCAGATTTATAGTGTTCTTCCTATCTAAGTCTCTCCAGTGTTGAGATTATGGCTGTATGCCATCACGCCATTTTTATTTATTTATTATTTATTTATTATTTTTATTTTTTATAGTTGAAATATTTTGAAAGCCTTCCTGTCCTCAACTATTTTGTTATGTTGAGGCAAAGTTTTTCAAGCAATCCCAGGACAAATATTTGATTCTTTCCAAATATTTCTGTTTTCTGAACAACTAACATTTCTCCTCCAGGATATTTCATGACAGATCACACTACTTTAAGTACAAAGACACATTTCCCATAGTAAATAAATATGTAGTATATATTTCCCATAGTTGATGCAGTGCAATTGGTTGTATTTACAACCTTTACTGAAAATCAAGCATTTCCTCTCTTGACTCAGCAGAAAGGAATTTTTAAATCATTTTAACTTGCGTAATAACAGCTTGAAAATATATAAAGTGGGATGATGAAATTTTGTCATTGAATATGTATTGCAAAGATACTGCCTTCAAAACTTTGGGTTTCAAAGACAATATAAAGTGTTTCAGAGCATTAGGTTTAGAAAAAAATCCGGTCTTTTATGTGTTAGTATTTGTTTTAACATTTCCTAATTTCAGATGAAATCCGTTAAGCAGTAACATCAGAATCATCAAGGCTCTTTCAGAATGCCTCGAGGAACTTCTTCAGGAATCAGTGTTATTTAATGTTGGTATGGAGTTATACATAAGATCACTTGAATATTCTTTGGAAACACCTTAAAAATATCAGGATTAGGGCTGGCTAGATAGTTCAGAGGACTAAAGAGCCTGTTTAGGCAGATCTCAGCACCTGGGAGGCTGAAAACAGGAGAATCACTACAAATCTAATCTGTGTAGTAAAACCCTGTAGCCTGTACTAAGTACATAAAATTAGAAAAAAAAAAAAAGGAATATCAGGAGTATACCAAATAGAGTTGCAATGTTTTATTGATGGGCTCCAGGATGGGGATGATGCATTGATGTCAGAATATTATGAAGATGCTTGGAGTTTATGAAATCATCTATAGGTCATCATGTACTTTACCATAAATTTCCATGAGGGACCTAAATCTTAGTATAATTATACCTCCTACAGGTGAATTTATCATTTCATTTCATGAGATATAATCATTTCATTACTAAGTTTTAGATATTTGATTATAAATATCATACAGAAATATTGATGGTAACGTGCTAGTCCATCAATAATTGCAAAAATGCTTCCAGTTTATTCTAATCTTCAGATTTTGTCCTCATTTTAACATTATATAACTATATACAGAACACAAGTTGAATTAATTAATTAACTTGGCAATTACAAAGATATGACATAAATTTGCTTCTATTTTAAAATTCATATTAAACTAGAAAAACAAAACAAAAAAAATAATGAGAACAAAGATGGAAACAAAGCAAAATACAAGAATACAAATGGTACAGATTTTCAAAATAATAATAGAAAACTAACAATGGTTGTCATATTGCATGCTGTGGTCATCAAATGTGTTGCTCAGATTGCCAGAAATACATAAACCAGATTGATCTAACAATTAAACATTAATTCTTCCTTTCAGCAAATCTTAATTTTTATTGTCCTTTTGGCTTTTTATTTTTACTTTATTTTAAAGACTGTATGATAATGATTGATAAGCCATTAGAAATGTTACACATTTAAAAGTACAAGATCAGACCTTCCTCCACACTCTCGGTAGCCCTCTACCCCTCTGGAGCCAGCCCAAGCCCCAGCCCGGTGAGTGTGTGGGAGAGCTTCTGTGCTCACCTGTGCCCCCTGCACCTCTCTGGATCCAACCCACAGTGCCACATGAGTGAGACCTTCCTCCATGCTCTCAGGACCACTCGACTCATCCGGAACCAGTCCAAGCCAACCACGTGAGTGAGATCTTCTACCATACTCTATAGACCCTTCTAACCCTCAAGACCCAGCCCAAGCAAAAGTTCAGCAAGTGTGTGGGAGACCTTCCCCACTCCCCTGTGCCCACTGGTTCCCTTCAAACCCCGCCAAGTCCTGGCATACAGGCCTGGGGACAAACGCTGAAGCTGAAGTACCTGCAAAGAGGATAAGGGCCAGAAACACCCAGTTAATCCAGAAGCAGAACATCTTGCAAGACGGGCACAAAAGGATAACTATCATGGGATGCAGCAGGAAGAAACTGAGCACAGGAGCCTGACCCAAGACAGGCACAACTGGATGAATTCAAACTTCATATATATGCACCCAAATTTTAGTATGTGCTAAGTTTATAACTGAATCAAAGATCTACACCAAAATTCAGAGGACACTACTACATGAAATGACAAGGAGAAGGAGCACAATGAAATCACAGACCCCAAACACACTCAAACATGTGCAGAGGACACTAGCACAGAACAAACTGGGAATCACATGGCTGAAATCAATGAATCAATAGAGTGTGAAAGAAAGAAACAAATGCAGAAAGGTATAGAGGAACTCAGGTCAGAAATAACCTGTGAAATAAGAAAAAGAAATATCGGAATTAATAGCATCTGAAGCAAAGAATCAAATGCAGAAACACTTGGTGGAAATCTGATCAGAAATAATCTCTGTAGTAAAGGAAATAAAAACTGCTTCTGAAGAAGACACTGATAAAAAATAGAGACTGGAAAAACAACGGATTCCTTGAGTGAGAAATACAAGAAAGAATAGATAGCATTAAGCAGAGTCAAAGAGATACAGAAAAACTTAAAAGCTCAATAACAAGCTTGCAATACCACATGAGTGAAAGTAAAGAGAGAGTTTCAGATCTTGAAGATGCCATTGAAGCTAATGACAAGGTAAGAAAAGGTCTCTTAAAACAACTAGCATACAGGAAAATAATTGATCACTTGCAGATGATGCAAACATGAACAATGGGAGACTAATAGGCATCAGTGAGAAAGAAGGAATCAATACATATGATATAAAAAAGAATATGGAGAGAATTAACAGAAGAAAACTACCAAAATATGAGGAATAAAACTGAGGTTCAGGTAACCAAAGTATACAGAACTCCAAAAAAAAAAAAAAAAAAAAAAAAAAAAAAAAAAAAAAAAAAAAAAAAAAAAAAAAAAAAAAAAAAAAAAAAAAATCAACCCAATTAAAAACACATTGAGTTATATAATAGTCATGATCTAAGAATTCTAGAACAAGAAAAATAAACTGAAACTTGCTAGAGAAAAGAAACAAATCACATTTAAAGGAAAACCCATCAGAATTATGGGTGACTTCTCTTCACCAACCATGAGGCAAGATGAGCATGGAGCAGAGTACTTAAAATCCTCTATGAAAACAAATTCCAGCCCAAACTACTATACCCTGCAAAGCTATCAACTTTGATTGAGAAGTGAAATACTTCCATGACATACAACAACTAAAGAATTTCATGATGACAAAGCAAACCCTACATAGAATAATAAAAGATATTCTAGAGAAGGACAAAAAAAGATTAGAATTCCATGAATGAGAACAGAAGGAACCCAATAAATAGGCAAACAGTTAAACAAATGAGAAAAAGAAGTAATCAAAAGCAGGTAAATAACATGTCAATCATAAGTCAATACATCTCAATTATAACCATCAGTGTAAATGGACTCAATTCACCAATTAAAATAAATAGACTGGCACAGTGGGTTAGGAAAAAAAATCCAACAGTATGCTGTATATAAGAAACACACTTAAATCATAAAGAAATTCATAGGCTGAAAGTCAAAGGTTAGAAAACAACAGTACACATCCCAGGATCTCAGAAAAAAGCAAGGGTAGCAATACTTTTCTCAGAGAGTCTTGACTTTAAACTAAGAATGAAATTAAAAAGGTCCCTATGTACTGGTTAGGGGAAAAATTCAGTAGGAAGAGGTAACACTCAAAACTATGTATGCACCAAATACCAGAGCACACAACTATGTAAGTCAAATTTTAATGGACAGGAAAATTCTAATATCCAATAGAACAATCTTAACAAGAGACCTTAAGACAACCTTATCCTAAAAAAGTAGGTCAAGGAGACAAAAATTTAGCACAAAAGTAGCAGAACTGAACCAGAGCTTGGGACAAATGGCTTAGTGGACATATACAAAGTGTTCCAACCAATCACAGCTGAATGCACATTTGTTTCAGCTTCACATGGGTCATTTCCTAAAATGCACAACACACTAGTCCATAGGTCATAATTGAGTATATGGAAGAAAACAGAAATTATACCATGCATGTTAACTGGACCACAGTGCAATGAAACTGGAAATAAACGAGATAAGAATACAGAAAAATGCCACAAGTACATGTAAATTAAACAACATGATACTCAGCAACCAATGAGTCAGAGATGAAATTGTACAAAAAATTCAACAATATCTACAATTCAATAAAAAGTCAAGAACAACTTATCAGAATTTGTGAGATGCAATGAAAGCCATTCTCAAAGGGAAATCTGTAGCTGTGAATTCACACATTACAAAAATAGAATGGGAACAAATAAACACCTTAATGCTGCTGCCACAACATCTAGAAACTGAAGAGCAAGCCAATGCAGAACCCAAAGATGGGAAGAAATCATAAAGATTAGAACAGAAATTAATTCAATCAGGGTGAAGAAAACAGATCAAAGAATTAATAAATCAAAAAGCTTATTCTTTGAAAGAATAAGTAAAACTGTTAAGCCCCTAGCTAACTTGATCAAAAAGAGGAAAGAAAAAATTCACATACAAGCAATGCATTATGAAATTGAAGTAATTAACACAGACTCAGTGGAAATTCAGAAAATTATCAATAGCTACTTTGACAGTCTCTACTCTCATAGAATGGAAGACAGATGAAATGGACAGATTTGTAGAAAGGCACAATTTACCAAAACTAAAGAAAGAAAATATAAGAACTCTCTATAACCCAGTAATAACCAATGAAATACAAAATGTAATAAAAAGCATACCAATAAAGTAAAGTTCAGATCCTGATGGATTCACAGCTGAATTCAACAAGAAATTTTCAGAAGATATAATCCCTATACTCTTCAAACTCTTCTAGAATTGAAAAGGAATCAATCCTTCTGAAATCATTCCTAGAGGCAAGAATTCTACTGATGCCAAATCCAGGGAAAGATGAAACTAAAAAAGACAACTATAAGTTGTCTCATGAACATTGATGCAAAAATCTTCAACAAAATACTAGAAAATATAATACAGTTAATATAATACAGTTAATCATCAAGAAGATCATGTATCATAATCAGGTAGGATTCATCCCAGCGATGAAATGATCATTCAATATTTGCAATTCTATAGATGTAATTCACTATGTCAATACAGCAAAAACTAAATACCACATGATCATCTCAATTGATCCAGAATAGGCTTTTGACAAAGTCCAACACTTATTCATATACAAAGTACTACAACAACTTGAAATAGACAGCCACAAGTTCAATCTCAGAAAAGCCATCTATGACAACCCAGAAGCTAGCATAATTCCAAATGGGGAAAAACTGAAAACTTCTACTCTCAGATCTTGTACAAGACAAGAATGTCCTCTATCATCACTACTATTCATTATACATCAGAAATCATTATGTAGAGCCATTAGATAATAGAGAGAAATGAAATGAATAACAGTAGGGAAAGAAGAAATTAAAAATCATTATTTGCAGATGATATGATAATTTAATTGAAGACCCAAAAAACTCCACCAAGAAGCTATGAGAATTGATACACAAATTCAGTAGCATAGCAAGATACAATGTCAGTACCTAAATATCAATAATATTCCTCTACACAGATAACAAACACACTGAGGAGGAAATTAGAGAAACAATTCCTTTTATAATAGTACCATAGGAAATTAAATAGTTTGAAATTAGTCAAACTACAGAAGTCAAAGATCATTTCAAGGAAAATTATAGTACTGTGAAAAAAGAAATTGTAGAGGATTTCAGAAAATGGAAAGTTATTCCCTGCTCTTGGATAGTAAGAGCCAACAATGTGAAGATGGACATAATCCAAAATTGCTGAACAGTTTTGACACAGTCACTATCAATCTAACACCAACGTACCTCACAGAGTTAGAGAAATTGTTCCTAAAATTCATTTGGTAGCAGAGAAGTGTTGGAATAGTAAAGGTAATCCTGGTCAACAAAGACAAGGCAACAGGCATTACAATTCCAGACTTGAAATTATACTACAAAGATATGTTGATAAAATCATTAGGTACAGGCAACAAAATACACCTGAGGATCTATGGAATAGATTAGAAGACTCTACAAACACTCAACCACCTTATCTTTCTCAAAGGGGCCAAACATGTTTACTGAAAGAAAGACAGGCTCTCTAAAAATGGTGCTAGGCAAACTGGCTTTCTTCATGCCAGAAACTAAAACATGACCCAGGTCTATCACCATGCACTAAGCTAAAGTCAATTGGATTAGAGATCTAAACATTAAAACAGAAACACTCAATCTCCTGGAAGAAAGAGGAGTACGAACTCTTCAGGACATAGGAGTAGGCAAAGAGTTCATAAATCAAAGCTAAACTGCATGGGTAATACTTGAAGAAATTAACAGTGGGACTTCCTCTGGTTGAGAAGATTTTGCACATCAAAAGAAATTGCCTGCCTGTAATCCCAGCACTCGGGAGGCTGAGGCAGAGGATTGTTGTGAGTTCGAGACCAGCCTGAGCTACAAGGTGAGCTTAGGGCTGGCCTGAACTGCATAGTGAGACCCTGTCTCAAAAAGACAAAAAAATAAATAAATAAAAAATAAATAAATTGCCAACAAAGTGAAAAGATAACACACAAATTTGGAAAAAAATCGTGACAAATAAGCAGTTAAAGGACTTTCTGTATAATTATAGAGAAATGAAAAACATTATGGCCCCTAAACCTAAAGACCCAATCTAGAAATTGGCATCCAAGATGAATATACACTTCTCAGAGAACACAATTAAAGAAGCAAATAAATATATAAAAAATTCTCTACATCACTATCCATCCATGAAACGCAAATTAAACAACACTGAGATACCATCTCACACCAGAAAGAATGGCTATGATAAAGAAATCAAACAACAAGAAATGTTGGAGAGACTGTGGGGAAAAAACCCTTCTCCACTGCTGGTGGGAATGTAGACTGGTGCAACCATTATGGAAATCATGTGGACACGCCTTAAAAAACTAGGGCTGGAAATCCCATTCAAACCAGCTATCCGTCTACTGACAAATTTTCCCGGAGGCAATAAAAACATTATATTATAATGATATATCAGTACCTATGTTTGTAGCAGCACAATATGTGATACCCAAATCCTAGAAACAACCAGCGTGCCAATTTCCTGAGGAGTGGATGAAAAAGTTGTTGTATTTTTATACAATGAAGCATTACTCAGCTATAAAGAACGATAACCTCAAAGCCTTCATATTTAAGTGGATGCCACTTAAAGGAATACTCTAAAGTGGAATAAACCAGATGCTCATATGTAAATATATCATCTCCCTCACATAAGAACTCAAAAGAAGAAATCAAAATAGAAAGGTATAACACAATTAAAAGGAAAGCAAGAACTTGAGGATTAGACAACGAAAAGAAGGCAAGGAAAAATCTAGGAAACATGACTGGGGAAAACCCATACATTTGTGTGAATAAGATGGGTATGGCAATGATCCTGAGAACCTTCAGAAGGTTTTCAAAACTATCAGTTAATTGGTAGGATTCTCACCAAGACTAACTATATATGCTGATACCTGTGAACTATGTAACTGCATTGATGATAGCAATGTGTTGTAGTAGATTCATGCTCGGAAGGCCTAAATACATACTGCTTGTAACAATTACTGCCATACTGTATCTTAAGTAAATACTTGTTTTTTTAAAAAAATAAATGAAGACAAGAGATAAGAAAAAATTGTTATAGGACTGTCCTGCTACAATGTTGTATATATTTAGATTTCTAAACTTCTGTGTGAAATATGTAATTGTTCACTACTAAATTTGTAAGTATTTTGTAAATTTTTTCCTCATATCAATACTTGATGGAAACCACATCATTTTATCCATTAATTAATTGATGGGTTTTTGTGTTGTTTGCAAGATTTAACAGTGACAGTCTTGCTGCTATAAATTATGGGTGCAAGATTTAATCATGACAATTGTGCTGCTATGAATTATTGGTGCACGTTTATTACATATATATGATGTTTTCCTTTCTTATAGGGAAAAAAAGCAAAAAGAAAAAAAAAAAAAACCAGAAAGGGAATAGCTTGGTTAAACGGGACCTCCAATCCTACCTTTTGAGAGATCTCCACGTTGATTTCCATACTGGCTGTAGCAGTCTGCAAACCCAACAACAGTGGAGAAGGGTTCCTTTTTTCCTACAGCCTCTCCAGCATTTATTATTAGTTGATTTCTTTACTATAGTCATTCTTTCTGGATTGAGATGATGTGTCGGTGTTGCTTTAATTTGTATTTCTTGAATGAAAAGTGCTGTGAAACAATTTTTAGTGTATTTATTTGCCATTTTATTTCTTCCTCTGAGAAGTGTGTATTCACTTCTGGCAAATTTTCCTGGAGGCAATAAAAACACATTCACCTCAGATGCCTAATTTTGTATTTGGACTCTGAATTTTGGGGCCCTGATCTTTTTTCTTTTTAATTTTCTATGTATTCTAGATAGAAGACATTTGTCTGAATGATAGTTATTTGAGAACTTTCCCCCAATTTGTGGGTTATCTTTTCACTCTGTTGATGATTTATTTTGAATTGTAGAAATTTCTTTTTCTTTTTTTTTTGAATTTTTTTTTTGTTTTTTTGTCTTTTTGAGACAGGGTCTCACTATGCAGTTCAGGCTGGCTTTAAGCTCACTTTGTAGCTCAGGCTGGTCTCAAACTCACAACAATCCTCCTGCCTCAGCCTCCCGAGTGCTGAGACTACAGGCCTGCGCCACCACGCCTGGCTTGTAGAAATTTCTTAATACAATCAGACATAAGTTTTTAATTCTTTGCAGTATAGATATAAGACAAGGATGTCTGTTATCACCACTCCCATGCAAAACAGTTCTGGACACATTAGCTAAAGCTATTAGATAAGAGAGAAAAATAAAGGAAACCAAGAATAGGAAAGGAAGAAGTTAAATTATCATTATTTGCAGGTGGCATGGTACTTTATAAAGAAGACCAAAAAATTACATCAAGACACACCTAGAATTAATACACAAATTTTGTTGTATAGCAGAATACAAAATCAACATACAAAAAGCAATAGAACTCCTCTACACAGATAATGAACTCAGAGAGAGTGAAATTAGAGAAAAAAATGTCCTTCATAATAGCATCCAAAAAATGAAATACTTAGGAATTAGTATAAAAAGGAGGTACACAATGAAAATTACAATACTGTGAAGAAAAGGAGATTGAAGAGGATTTTAGAAAATGAAAAGATATTCCTTTCTATTGGATGGAAAGTACCAACATTGAGAAAAGTGGCCATACTCTCAAAATTGTTAAACAAATTTAATGCAACCCTATCTAAATACTTTCAAAACACCTCACATCTAGAGAAAGCATTCCTAAAATTCATTTAGAACCAGAAAGTCCTGGAAGAGCAAGGCAATCCTAGAAACCAAAGCCAATGCAGGAGGAATTATAATTTCTGACTTGAAAATATGCTACAAAGCTATTGTGATAAATTCAGCATGCTACTTGAAATAAAAAATAAAAAGACTTGAAGTTCAATGGAGCACATTGGAAGATGTAGGCACAACTACAAAAACACTTTGTCACCTTATCTCTGAAAAATGGGCCAAACACATTCACTGGAGGAAAGATAGCCTCTTTATCAAATCGTGCTGGCAACACTGGCTCTCTGTGTGCTGAAAGCTAAAACTATATCCAGGTTTATCACCATCTACTAAAGTCAAAATGGATTAAAAATCTAAACACTAAAACAGAAACACTAAATATACTGGAAGAGAAAGTAGGTGGAAATCTTCAGATCGTAAGGGTAATCAGAGAGTGCACAAATAAATTAACTTCCCAAATATTTTCTATGAATATTACTTATTCATAATCACTGTTTAATAGCATATATTAGAGACAAATACTAACCTATAAACTTAGCATGACTTCAATATCCTGACATGAGCACAGAAAGCCCAGAAACGTTGTACTTCACCATTTCCCAAGCATTTTTCACTTTGTGTTAAGAAGATTGATCAACTGGCTCAATAGTGAGAGATTTAATCCTTCATGAAGATACTCAAGGTGTAAGTAGTCATAATTCACTATAGTACATACTTTATATTTAGAAGTAATTTGAGTAAAGTATGCTTGTACTATGCTATCTCTTGGTAGTAAACAGTATTAAAACTAGCTCTTCTTCTCTACTCAGTACTGCTGTTTTTTGCTTGTTATTTCAATAAATCCACTCTTAGTATTTTGAATTATTATTAACTCACGGCCAGGGAGTTGGCTCAGTAGAACAAGTGGTTCCATGGCAAGTGCAAGAGCTTGAGTTCAATCCCCAGTTCCTCAAAAAGGAAAAAAAAAAAATATGGATTTTGTTAATTCAAAAGTTCATGGAATAAATTCACTTGAGTGTTTTTAAGTTCTTAGTTTCATGTAAAAGCATATTTGAAGGTTTCTTACCATGTTTCATTGAGTGAAACTGAAATAAGATATTTATTATTTAAATAAATAGTATTACTTTTTTTTTTGTCTTTTGGAGACAGGGTCTCACTATGCAGTTCAGGCTGGCCTTAAGCTCACTTTGTAGCTCAGGCTGATCTCAAACTCACAACAATCCTCCTGCCTCAGCCTCCTGAGTGCTGGGATTACAGGCATGCACCACCACACCCAGCTAAATAGTATTTCATTCGGTGAATTCCGAACCAAAAATAAAAACACAGATTTCTCTTCTTGTTTTCCATAAAACTAACAAATACTTAACAAATACACCTATTGAATATATATACATATATATATATATATATATATATATATATATATATATATATATATATATATTTTTTTTTTTTTTTTTTTGGCACAACAGGTGATTGAACTCAGGCCCTTGTGCTTGCCAAGGAAGTGCATTTTCCACTGAGCCATCTCCTAGGCCCAACTTCAGAATATTTGTATTTGTGTTGTGTACAACTATGGAAAAATTTTGGTAATGTCCTTGCTGGGTCAATTCTTGCTCACAGGCTATTTCACAAAATTTCAATGCTCGCTGTTTTGTCAGGTTAATATTCAGTATGAGTTAGTCACTGCAAGAAAAAAAAGCATGCCTTTTTGCAAACTTGTTACAATAATATGTATATTACTATATTCTCTAATTTTTAGACATTTTCATCTTAAAATTGATACTTTATAATGCTTTCCAGAGCCGGGTTGGTTTAGTAAATCGGACACCCTAGCACTTCAGAGGAAGGAGGACTGCTGGGAGTTTTTGAAGCACTGACCATATGAGCAAGTGGCAGAGATGTGTTTCTCAGGAAGAAATTACATGTGAGAAAGCGAGTGCAGCTGTACACAGTAGAGACGATTCTTGAAAACCTAGTGGTTTTTTCATTAACTCATTTCTTGGATCTGAAACATCATGATATTTTTCTTTCATTTTTGAAGAAAACTACTCAATTTGAGAAATATTTTTAAATAACGTGTTTGTGCATTTTCTGCTAATATACCAAAATATTTGAGATAAAGTAATTTATAAAGAAGAGACATTTATTTGGTGTAAGGATCTGCAAGAAAGGAAGTTTCAGGGCCCAGTGTTACCATCTGCTTGGCCTAGGTTGAGCTCCTTGCTACACCAGTGTGTGTATGGGAGCGGGCAGCTCAGGAAGGACAAAGCAGTCTCCCTTCCCTCTCGATAGATTCATCTCTGGGTCACAGAAATCCTACTCCAGTGATCTTATCTAACACTAATTACCTCCCAAAAGCTCTATTTGCATATACCCGTATCAAATTCCAGTATCAAATGAATTTGGGTAGTAAGTTTCCATCATATCAAACTTTGGTAGTTGTATTCCAACTTGTAGACCCATACCCTGCCTTCCCATGTGACTATTAAACTCTGAAATGTTCCATTCATGTTTCATTTGAAAGATGACTAGGTTTCTAACCTTGAGTCACAACATATTTGTATACTTTTTATCTTATTTAATACTTCAAGCACCTATATCCAAGGTGATCCTTGGATTTCACTTTCAGGCTATTCCTCCTACATCTGAGGATGGTCTACTAAATTACTAGGGAGATCAGTGAGTGTCACAGACACGGGTACTTCTACGTAGTCCATAGCACATATTTCCAAATGTACACTGCAACACACCTGCTGTCTTATCAGGAAACTTCAAATTCACTGTCTTTTCCACATCTTCTGGCTACAACTGCAATTTTTCTTGTCTGTTTAGTGCTTGAAATATTTCTCTCATTCTGCTGCAATATGCCATCTTGAACCTCATTCTATTGTGAAATTATAAACTTAGCACTCTCAATACATTCCATTCTTCTTCTCAGAAATGTTTTTCTATATAGCTATGCTAAAAGTAGTCTCCTGCAAGTATTGTTTTTCTTTCAGTTCAAAAAATAATTTTCCTAGAAGCCACATGAGAATGATTGAAGAGGTAATATCTGTTTCATTTTATTTATTTATCCACATTGATTAGAAAGCTTTCTGCAAAACATATTACATATTTTGATATTTATACTTAAAAAGTACCTTAAGTACTTCCTAGTGTATATATCTACCTACGCATTTTATTATTTCCTTTAATAATTGAATAATTTTTTATACAATGTTGTAATTTTTTCTTCCTTCATCCTCTAGGCACTATTCATTTATTATTTAAGGTGATTATTCACCAATATATGCATTTAAAGTAAATCTCACTAGTGATTTTATTTTATTTTATTTTTTTTTTTGTCTTTTTGAGACAGGGTCTCACTATGCACTTCAGGCTGGCCTTAAGCTCACTTTGTAGCTCAGGCTGGTCTCGAACTCATAACAATCCTCCTGCCTCAGCCTCCCGAGTGCTGGGATTACAGGCGTGAGCCACCACGCCCGGCTACACTAGTGATTTTAAAGACTCATTCCCTAGGTAATCTTTATTCCTGTTTTTCATGATAAATGAATTTTATTTTATTTTTTTCCATTTATTTTTATTTTATTT
>PVKA01011862.1:43701-59686 GCA_004027165.1 Ctenomys sociabilis
ACCATAGCACTAAAAGCCAACATAATATCCTGTCCAACCACCATTAGTGCAGATCTTGCCTCTCATAGAATTATGTAGAAGCACAGCGTTATCTATCCCAACTGTACTGTCTATACACACACATCATGATTTTTTTCTTTCTACAACCCTTCCTTTGTCTACACCTGTCAAAAGTGGGCACTCCATTGACATTCAACTAACTTAGGTGCTTGAACTTGACACCACAATCCAACACAGTCCAGCGTTCTGCAACCATAGTGAGTTATTCAAAGAAATTGTCGACCCTATCCATTTACAGCTCAGCTTAATATTATGGGCTCACGATGTATACTTCATTTTTATACTTTTATACTGTTCTGCTGGATGGTTAAGACCTAGGTAGATCAACAAATGGTGCTGGAAAACATGGCTTTCTACATGCCGATAAATGAATTTTAATAGTCAGAGAAGAACTGATAGCATTCATATTATACTTTAGAAAGAGTGAGGAGGGAAAAATGGTATGTTTTTATTTGGAAACACACATCCTACACTGTGGAGTAACATGACTTCTGTTTCAAATAGTCTTGGCAAAATTGTCCTTTTTGTATTCCTATACTTGAAAATGAAAGTAAAAATGATAAAGTAATGACCATAAATCTTAAAATTTATGATATACATAACAGCTAACATGCTTTATAAATTTTTATACCCTACTTTCTGATTCACATGATTTGTCCAGTATAATTGATCTCCCATATCTAATGTTTATATTATATCCATTACGTCTTCATTTATAAAAATCTTATATTTCATAAGTAACTAATAGGTGCATATAATATTTTTACTGAGATATACTGAAACTCCATTATCCTAATTTAACTAATCTCAAACAAGAGACGTCTCTGAAAAACTAAGCTATACAAGTACTTTTAAAAGTATTAATAGCCTTGAAAAAATAGACTTAATAGTCTTAATTACTGAAGACTTCATTAATTTTATAAACTATATTATGGACATTACTTGTACATTATGATATATTAAATATAAAAATTAAGTAATAATAAAAATGGATAAAGTTTTAAAATAATGCTTCCTTTTAAAATCTATTTATATTCTACTTTTATGAATCATAACTGAATATTTTTCCAGCATGCTTAAAATCACTACAGAAAATTGTGCAAATTTTTTTAATATCTGCCTAATTTCAGCTTGTATTTCTTTCGACCTACACTAGTAATAAGATTGATGTTGAATTTCCTGATTGCATAAATGGACGTGATATGGCAATTTTCATAATTTTTCCAGTGAGCATTGCAGTTTTAGGATACAATGTCTCCTACTCATGTGTAGTTTAGTTACCACTTCTATATACAATAATAACTTCTTAATATTGTAATAACAATAGGAAGACCAAACACTATAAAAAATGATTCTAAAAGGGTTTTCCAGAGAGCCAGTTCTCAAGAAATACATTCTATTATGAAAATTAGAAAATATAATGTTTTCCACATTGCTAATTCTAATCAATGATAGGAGCCAGGCTTCAAGCTCAGGTCTGATCATTTAGTCCAGGAACTTATGAATTATTTAAAATTCTTACAAACATTAATGAGTATTCATGACTCTGATCGGATGTCAACCTGAATTATATATTTATCTGTCATCTTTGACATCTAATCCACAAATTACACATGTGAAAATCTAGCAGTTGCCTGATTGATTTAATTCTTAACAGTCTATTTTTGCAAGATCCTGTATGCAGGATTCTTCTTTAAACAGGCAGTCAATCTCAGTGATCTATTTTGACCAATTTATAATGTTTTGGGGTCGTTCCTTGTTTTTACGCACTAGAATCGCATACAAAGCAGGTGATCCCGTGCCAGACAATGTTAGTGTGTTGTTTAAAATGATGCAAATATTTTTGCACGTAGGTGTGCTGTGATGATACTTCAAAATATCTTTCCCATTTACTTTTCCATTGCCTTCATTAACACGGAATTCCTAACATTTTACTCTACTAGGCCATCCAGGCCAGATTCGTTACATTTTTAAAAATTGCATTATCTAGGTTTCCACTCTCAAATCTAATTTCTTTTTCTTTCTTTCTTTTTTTCTTTTCTTTTCTTTTTTTTTTTTTCTTGTAGTTTTTAGGCAAGGATCTACAGAGTGCTCAGGGTTGCACTACCAGATTGGACTCATAGTAATTATCCTGTTTACAGCCTCCCAAGTGCTGGTAGGTGCGCGCTACCATGCTCAGTCTCAATTGCCCTCTCAGGGTGCCCGGGAACGGGGTGAGCACTGCAGACCCAGAGATGGAAACCCTGGCCCCGGGACTTGCTTGCAGGTGCTTTAATCCCTCAGCAATTTGACCAGCCCTTCTTAATTAATTTTTAAAGGGAAGTACATGTATTTCAAACGTGGCACAGTTTCCAATTGTCCAAGCATAATGTATATTTAGTAACAAATTGAACAATAGTACAGAGAAGATACTCGAGTGTAATTCTTTGGTTTCTTTCATTCATGCTTCTATTTTTTGTGTGTAGATAATGCACTTAAAAACAGGTTCAGATAATTTCCAGTGTAGTGATATCATTATTTTTAATGCAAACTCTTCTGGAAAAGCTCTGTGGCCATTATCTAGGAGCAAGTATTTTTTAGCAACTGTGGAATTATCATATATAATTATGATATTTTATATCATATATATAACAATTATATAACATATATTCATATAATATTATATATGATAATTATATATTATAAATAATATATAATTATATTTGTCACATTATATAATTATAGTGAATATTATATATAATATTTGAATTGAATATTTAAATACAGATATATTTAATATATATTTAATAGAATATTTATACCTTACTATCTTTAGAATAGCACATTTTAGTTTTCTCCTGCTATAAATGTCCGATTGTTCCATAACCTACAGCATTATCTTTGAACACGGCTTGATGTTTGAAGTTCCTCTGTAGTTTATTAGGAGTTGCCCTCCCTGGTGTGACTGCTTACTTGTCTGGCTGCCTGGATCCCAGATGATGCAGTTATTTGGGCAAGCATGACAACACTGCCTGATAATTTAGATTGTGGCTTATTGTCAAATTGCATGGACATTAATTTTCAAAGAATCTAATTATGTTGTTCTTTTTGTTGCCAACATTTTAGATGCATTAGTTCCTCTGAAATGACTTTTATCCTAGAATAAAATGAATAATTTATGTCTTTATACCTCAACCTGATCGTTAAAATATTTACTGAGAACATACATTGTTTCTAACTTCAATTTGAATCATCTACTTACCTTTTCTGTAAAAATCCCAAGTGACAGATAATGTTATTCTTCCCATTTGCTGTATTTAATTTCTCAACATTAAGGAGGTTGAATCTCTGAACCAGGATCATACAACTAGAAATGTTTAAGATCCTGACTACAGACTGTCTACCTTTACCATTTTGCTGTATCACTCAAAGTAACCAAGTGGGTTGAGCTATATCCCCAAACATGAATATAACACTGGAATAGGTTTAACTTTAAGCCTTTTAATTCAGTCCACGGTGACCTAGTTTCATTGGATGGACTGGTCAGTTTTGTTTAATTATCATATGACATGTTATGCATGGGTTACAAAAAAAATTCTGCTAATAGCATCTATAAAGACAAAGTTTCATGAGGTTATTTGTTGATATAAAATGCTGGGTTTTTTAGTTGGAAACATGTCATCTTCTTGTTAATACACGATTGTTCATAGAAACATTAATGGTCTCTATTTATGGAGAAATGTCAAAAAGATATTTCAGAGATGCTAAATGTCATCAGACCATTTATTTCCATTAAACTTGAGCTTTCAAATGAGAAAGAAAACAAAGGTTACTTAGAGTTTATAAATGAAACAAAATGTACTGCCTAAAATATTGGAAAAGGAAACAAATTTTAGGTTCATTAAAATGACTGATTTAAACAAAAGCTATTTAAAACTAGTTTTTAGTCATGAAGTCTATATTAAATCCATTTGTGGTAGAGGAGAGCGCAAGTTGAACCAAGGACCTTAATGCTGAATTTCATCTCCAGGCAATGTTTGCAGAGATAGTTAAGCGGTTTAAGTGCCTGTCTGGCAAGCACAAGGACCCGAGTTTGATCCCCAGCACTGCATGCCATGCTGGCACTGGAATCCAGGTGCCTCGTGCCAGCCATGGAAACTGGGTATGGTGGCATATACCCATAATCCCAGCACCAAGGAGGCTGAGACAGGAGGATCACTGTGATGCTTGCTATTGTCAGAAGTCTCACCAAAAAAATCACAAAATTGTTTAGGCCAAACTCAAGCTTGTAATCCTTCTCAGACTCCCAGGATCATTGCCATGTGCCACCAGTTAAATCATTTACAATGACTATATACCTTTCACTGTGAGCATCGTGGAGAAGCCATGCAGCATGCTGTACTTTTTCTTTTTCCTTGGTTTCTTAGGTTGAAATTCAATACAAGTTTCCTCTTCTGTATTTTTAACTGACACAAGAGATATAGACAAGCAATGATAACCTGTTACTCATCATTTTATTGGCTCTTTGGAGAAAATAGCATATTTTATAGCTGAAGGCTTGCTTAGAATATCCGATGCTCATCCCAATTCAGTCTAGGTGTTATAAGAGCCCACTAAAGCAAAAACAAAAACTTGTGCCAGTGAAGCTGACAACTTTAGTGTATCACTTTATTTATGATAATCTAGGGCTCGGGGAAGAAAATAAAAGAGCAATGTCTCTGACATTGGGGATTTTCAAAAATGTAATATCACTTGTTTGGATGTCACTCAGATGTCACAGTTTTACAGGCTGGGGAGTAACAACAGTGACAACAACCAAAACAAATAAAAAACAAGGACAAGAACATTAGAACATTCCCTCTTTTAAAAGTGCAAATAAAGTTCCCATACTCAACAGAGAAAGAAGTAGTTGACACAATGATAAATCATGTATGTTGGAGATTTTACTGATAATACGCATAACATTGAATTTTGTTATATCAATATTACTTTATTAATAGTAACAACTGGACAGGTAACACAAATTTAAGTACAAAAAGGTTGTTCAAAATGAAGTTATAGAGAGCTTCTGGCTACCCCGCACTAGTGGGAGGTGTCTGGTCCAAACCCAGGCACACTGCATGAGTAAGACCCCCTTCTGCACCATTGGGACCCCCAAACCACTCTGCCCACCCCAGCTCACACAGTGACTGAGAACTTCTGCCAGTTCTCAAGACGCCCAGATACAGCCCTAGCCCAGGCCCAGAGACTGTGTAAGGGAGCATCCACACTACCCTAGCCCTCTTGTCCCCTTCAGATGCAGCTTAGGCCTGGCATATAGGCCTAGGGTTAAACTGCAGCTGTAGTCCTTACAGAGAGAGTAGGGGACAGAACCACCCAGGTAGTCCAGGAGAAGAACATCTTGCCAGAGAGGCACAGCAGGTTCACTCCCAATAGCTGCAGCAGGAAGGAACTGAGCATAATAGCCAGACCAAAGCCAGGTACAACTGCAGAAATTCAAATTGTCTAGAATTACACCTGAATTTCAGTAGGAGCTAAGAGTATACCTACACCAAAGCTCTACAACAAATGTTAGAAGACAGTGCTATAAAAAATGATAACAAGAAGGAGAAAAATGTAATCTCAGACCTCAAGTCCACACATAACAAGTACACTAACACAGAACAAATTGGGAATCACACAGCTGAAATCAATGAATAAATAGTGTCTTAAATAAAGAAACAACTGCAAAAAGGTACAGAGGAACTCAGATAGGAAACAAAAAAGAAATCTCTGAAGTAATGGCATTTAACCTAAAGAATCAAATGCAGAAAAATATGGAAGAAACCCAATGCCCACACAGAACAAGTGTAGAGGACTGTAGCTCAGCTGAAATCTATGAATTAATTGCATAAGAAGTAAAAAAGCAACAACAGCAAGGTATAGAGAAATTCAGAGCTGAATTAATTTCTGAAATAAAAAAAGAAATTTCTGAATTCATAGCATCTGAAGTAAAGAATGAAATACAAAAACATATGGAGGAAACCCAATCTAAAAAAACTGTAATAAAAGAATTAAAACTGCTTCTAAAAAGACATTGGTGAAAAAACATAGAGGAGATTAGAAAAATGATGGATTCCTAGAATGAGCAATAAAGGAAAGTAATAGGTCGCATGAAGCAGACTCAAAAGAGATATAGAAGAACTTAAAATCTCAATCACAAGTTTGAAAAACCATTTGAGTTTTTCAAAGACAGAGTTTCAGATCTTGAAGATCCAGGTGCATCTAGAGAACAAGAAAAGATCATTAGAAACAACTAGGATGCAGGAAAAAATAATTCATCACCTTCAAGACAATGCAAAGATGAACAATGTGAGAATAATAGGCATCAATAAAAAAGGAGATAATCCAAGAGACATTAAAAAATATGGGCAGAAATAATAACAGAAAACTTCCCAAATGTGAGAAAACAATTTGACATCCAGGTAACCGAAGCATACAGAACCCCAAAATAATCTGAACCCAATTAAAAAGATACCGAGACAAATAATAGTCAAGATCTCAGAAATCCAGCACAAGAATAATATACAGAAAGATGCTAGAGAAAAGAAGCAGGTCACATTCAATGGAAAAGCCATCAGAATTATGGCCAGTTTCTCAGCACAAACCATGAAGGCACGAAGAGCATGGAATGCAGTACTTCAAGTCCTGTATGAAAAAAAAAAAAAAAAAATCCAGCCCAGGCTACTATATCCTGCAAAACCCTCTTTCTAGTTTGATGGAGAACTGAAATACTTCCATGACAAAGAACAACTAAAGAATTTCATGAGAAAGCCATCCATACACAGTCTACTGAAAGACGTTCGAAGGAGGAACCAATAATCAGAACTCCACAAATGAGAACAGAAACAACCAACTAAATAGGCCAAACAATTAAACACAGGAGAAAAAGCAGTAAACAACAGCAGGTAAATAACATGTCAAGCTTAACTCAGTACAGCTCAATTATAATCGTCAATGTAAATGGACTCAGTTCACCAATTAAAAGAAATAAATTGGCACAGTGGATTAGGAAACAAAATCCAAAACTATGCTGTATGCAAGAAAAACACTTAACTCATAAGGAAATTCGTAGGCTGAAAGTCAAAGGATGGAAAACAGTAGTACATGTACCAGCATACCAGCAAAAAGCAGGGGTAGCAATCTTGTTCTCAGACAGTCTCAATTTCAAACCAAGAATGATCAAATGAAACAAAGAAGGCCACTATATATGGTTAAGGAAAAATACAAGAAAAAGAGGTAACACTCATGAATATCTATGCATCAAACACAGGAGCACCCAATTATGTAAGACAAATCTTAATAGACATGAAAAACCTAATCACAAATACCACGATCCTAACAGGAGACCTTAACACTCCCTTATTCCACAAAGATAGGTAAACCAGACAAAAAATTAGGAAAGAAGTAGCAGAACTGAACAAGAACTTGAAACAAATGGAATTAGTGGACATACACAGAGTGTACCACCCAACCACAGCTGAATACACATTTTTTCAGCTGTACATGTGTTATTTCCTCAAATAGACCACATACAGGGTCATAGGTCATACTTAAGTATGTGCAAGAAAACAGAAATTATCTCATGCATATTATTTGATCACAGTTAAATGAAACTGCAAATAAATGACAAAAGAAAGCAGAAAAACCTGCTAAATACATGGAAATTAAAAGCACCTTACTCAGTATTCAATGGGTCCCAGATAAAATTAGACAAGAAATTCAACAATATCTACAATTCAATGAAAATTCAAGCACAACTTTTTGGAATTTGTCAGACGTGAAGAAAGCAGTTCTCAGAGGAAATTTATAGCTGTGAACTCACACATTTAGGAAAGCCAAATGGTAATAAACAAACACCCTAATAAAGCCTCCAACAACTAGAAAAAGAAGAGCAAAAAAAATCCAGAGCCCAAAGAAGAGAAGAAATCATAAAAATTAAAGCAGAAATGAACTCAGTTGAGACAAAACATTTCAAAAACAACAAATCAAGAAGCTGGTTCTTTGAAAGATTACATAAAATTGATAAGCCCCTAGCTAACCTCATCAAAAAGAGAGAAAAAATTCAAATACAAGCAATAAGGAATGAAAAGTGCATAATCATCACAGACCCAGTGGAAATTCAGATTAACAACAGCTACTTTTAGAATCTTTATGCCCACAGAATACAAGACACAGACGAAATAGACAGATTCCTAGAAAGGTACATATTACCAAAACAGAATCAACAAGATACAACCACTCTCAATAGCCCAGTAACAGCCAATGAACTATGAGATGTAAGAAAAAAAAACAAAACTCACCAACAAAGAAAAGTGGAGGTGCTGATGGATTCACAGCTGAATTCTACAAGAAATTTGCAGAATATATATGTCCTGTACTCCTCAAACTCTTCAAGGAAATTGAAAAAGCAACAATCCTCCCAAAACCATTCCTAGAAGCAAGTATTATACTGATACGAAAAAATAGGGAAAGACCCAGCTATAAGAGAGAACTACAAACCAGTGTCCCTCATGAACATAGACGCAAAAATCCTCCATAAAATCCTAGCAAATAGAATACAGCAATCATCAAGAAGATCACACAACATGACCAGTATGGTTATGGTGTTTTGAAACTGTCTGATTGACATTTGTATTTCAATAAAATAAAAATAAATGGAAAAAAAAAACTCTAAAACGCTTTTTGTTAAATCATAACTTCAAAAAAAACAAAAAAAATATTCATCCCAGTGATGCAAGGATGGCTAATATTGAAAAATTTATAAATGTAATACATTACATCAATAAAGAGAAAACTAAAAACCACATGATTATATCAATTGATACACAAAACGCTGTTGACAAAGTCCAACACTCATTCATGTTCAAAGCCCTACAGAAAATTGGAATAGAAGGCCTCCATGTCAGTCTGATAATAGCCATTGATGAAAACTCAATGGCTAGCATAATTTTAAATAGGGAAAAACTGAAATCTTTTACTCTTAGATCTGGTACAAGACAACAATATTCTCTATACCCCTTCTACTCAATATACCTCTAGAAACATTAGCTAGAACCATTAGGCAATCCAGAGAAATAAAAGTGATAAGAATACTTAAAGAAGAAGTTAAATTGTCATTTTTTGTAAATGACATGATACTTCACTTGGAAGGTCCAAAAACCGCCATCAAGATGCTACTAGAATTAACACACAAATTAAGTAGGATACAAAGTCAGTACCCAAAAGTCAATAGCATTACTCTACACAGATAACAAACACATTGAGAGTGAAGTTATAGAAACAATAACTTTTATAATAACACTGAGGAAAATGAAATACCTTTGAATTCATCTACCTAAAAAAGTCAAAGATCTTTTCAATGAAAATTACAGTACTCTTAAAAAAGAGATCATATAGGATTTCAGAAAATGGAATGGTATTTCCTGCTTCTGGTAGAAAGGACCAATATTGTGAAGATGGCCATACTCCAAAAATTTCTGTACAGATTTAATGCAATCCCTATCAAACTACCACCAACATACCTCACAGACCTAGACAAATTATTCCTAAAATTTATTTGGAACCAGAAAAGACATAGAATCGCAAAGGCTATACTGGTTAACAAAGACAAAGCTGGAGGCATTGCAGTCTCTCACTTTAAATTATACTACAAGGCTACTGTGATAAAATCAACATGGTACTGGCAATGAGAGAGACCTGAGGATCAGTAGAAGAGATAAGAAGATTCTGAAGCCTCTACAAATACACTCAACCACCTTATCTTTGACAAAGGGGCCAAATGAACTGGAAGAAACATAGCCTCTTTAACAAATGTTGCTGGAAAAACTGGCTCTCTAAATGCTAAAAACTATAACTTGACCCAAATCTGTCACCATGCACTAAACTAAAGTTAAAATGGACTAAAGATCAAAACATTAAAACAGGAACACTGAGTCTCCTAGAAGAGAAAGTAGGAGGAACTCTTCTAGACATAGGGCTAGGCAAAGAGTTCATGAACAAACCTGTGTTTACATGGGAAACACTGGAAAGAATTAACAGCTGGGACCAACTCTTCTTGAGAAGTTTTTGCACCTCAAAAGAAATCATGAAAAAGGGAAAAGACTACCCACAAATTTGGAAAAAATCTTGACAAATAAGTATGTAGGCAAAAGTCTGCTCTGTAGAATTTATAAAGAACTAAAACACATTAAGACCCCAAATTTTAAAGACCCAAACCATAAATGGGCATCTGAGATGAATGCACACTTTTCAGAGGACGAAATTAAAGAAGTAAATACTTATATATGAAAAAACACACCACATCACTATCCATCCATGAAATGCAAATTAAAACAACACTGAAATACCATTTAGGTAAGAATGGCTATCATAAACAAATCAACCAACAACAAATGGTGGAGAGGCTGTGGTGAAAAAGGAACCATTCTCCACTTCTGGTGGTAATGGAGACTGGTGCAACCATTGTGGAAATCAATGTGGAGAGTCCTTAAAAAACTAGGACTGGATTTCCACCCTGACCTGTGAACTAAGCAACTGCACTGAGATTGGGAATTAGTAATTTGTAATAGTAGGTTCATGCTTTGAGTGTCTGTCATTCTGGTCTAATGAATACCTGATGCTTATCATGACATGCCAGTTGCTGCCATGCTCTCTCTCACGTATATGACTTTTATTTTATTTATTTATTAATTTTATTGAAGTACAAATACCAATGAGACAGTTTCAAGACAAATTAACAGGACAGATTCAATAAATTAATGCATTGCAAACTGCTTTTGTAATGTTTTGGTATCATACAAGATGCATTCGTGATATTATATCTACAGACATTATTATAGCAGATGTCTTTTATCAGTGAATTAAGAGAGTATAGCTGTTTACTTATCTTATTTTTTATACCTGAATTATATCACAGATTCAATAATTAATACTTTCTACCTTGTTATTTTCCTAGTGGTTGTCCCTAGTACTAGAAGCCGACATAATATCTTGTCCAACCACTATTAATGCAATTCTTGCTTCTCATAGAATTATGCAGAAGCACAGCATATTTATCCTATCTGTACTGTTTATACATACACATCATCATTCTTCTTTTGTATTCCCTGTTTTGTTTTGTCTAGACCTGTCAAGATGAGCACTCCATTGTCATTAAACCAGTTTAGGTGCCTGAATTCGTTGACACAATCCAACTCAGTGCAGCATTCCACATTAATAGTAAGGAGGGAGGTGGTGAACAAATGCAGGAGACAAGAAAAGGAGTGTTGAGGAACTGTTCTGCTATGATACTGCATATGGTTAGATTTCTAAACTTATAAAGGAGAGCCAGGTCTGGTGGTACATGCCTGTAATCCCAGCACTCTGGAGGCTGAGACAGGAGGATTGTTGTGAGTTCGAGACCAACCTGAGCTACAAAGTGAGCTTAAGGCCAGCCAGATCTGTATAGTGAGACCCTGTCTCAAAAAAGCTTATAAAGGAAACATATATCATTGATTATTCCTATTTTTGAAATACATTTTAACTTTTTTACATTATATTTTGTAGGAACTTAAAGTTTTACATATTAATATTTGATGAAAAATACATGTTCTGTATTAAGCCTAAAATGTTTGATATTTAGACAGATAGTGAGATTAAGCTTAAAGCCTATATTGTATGGTAATTACATAAGCTTCTCTCCTGGAGGATTAACAACCTAAGATTGCAGACCAAAAATTAGAGAAAAAGGAGCGCTGCAAGGACAGTCAATATTTTGGCACTAACCTTTCAAGGTCAATTAAGACTCAGGACATTTTAGAACCTGTATTGTACCATCATGAACTCAGTTGTGCCCCAAGTTTTCTGATCAAGGAGATTATGAGGCCATAGAGGAAAGTAATCAATGATGTACAGTGTGCATAAGGAGAGTCACATGGAGAGAAAACGTTCTCTCAGGCTTTCACAGAGAGCAGATTGATCAAGGAATGGCGGTGACACAGACAAAGGATCTACAAGATCTTGGAATAAATCTTGAAGGGATCTGACTGACCTTAATTAGATACAAAAGCTACAATTCTTACTACATAGGTCTTGCTTTATCTTGATCTTAAACTTTCAGAAGAAAAGTATACAAATGAAGTATAAGAAGTAAAGCCATATTATTATGCTGAGCTATTAATGACTCAAGTCAACAAGTTCTGATATTGCCAGACATACAGAAAACCCAACACTATTATGGACTACTAGACTACTTTGCAATATTTTACTGAATTCACACACCTATAATATTTAAATGACAAAATGAAACAAAAAAAGGATACAATTGAATGACTATCTTGTTTCTATAGATTTAAAATTGTTAAGATAGATATGCAGCTACATTCTGGTAATGCAGTGAATTGAGGGATCTGTTCTAATATTGTTTATAAGTAGAATATCATGGCTGCATCTTGTACAGCAAATAACCACTAAAAAACCAATATGTGATGTATTAATTATTGAAAATATCCTACTAATTTGATTTGAACTTTTCTCATGGCTATTTGTCAACAAAATTATGGAAAAATATTTATTTAAAAAACAAAAAATGCAATATGAAGTTATACTACATGTCCTTTATTTACACAAAAAAATAGTTTGTTTGTTACTGTTGAATAACAGTGCATATCCTGATCATCATCTTAACTTGAAAATACTTCATTTATAAAGCTTCAATTTATAAAATGAAATTCCCTATAATAAAATATGGAGTTGAATTGGTTAGAATGGGGCTGTCATTCTTATAACAAAATTAAAATATTATTCTTATTTCATGGCAAATTTCATCCCTTCTTTCCAAAGATTGCTACATAGTCTGGTTGTATTATAATACAAAATGTGCTTAATGTCTAAATTAATTGGTCAAAGAAGGTTATTTTTTAATAAGTATAAGGTCATTACTGAATTTAGTGAATTCAGTTCTGTGGTGTATTATAACTGCTAGCCTTATCATACAGATGAAAAGCTAATATCAAAAGGAAATGTACAAAATACATTTAAAAATAAAAATTCTGTGAGCCTAGAGAGAGCTTGGTAGACAACTGAAAATTTGCTATGAAAATACACTCACCGGTCATTTGGTGCTTCCATTCAGACTAGAAATGTTCTAAAGCATATTTATCTGTCACATGCAGAAACATCAAGACTGAAAAGTTATGGGAAGCAGATCTTTTGAAAAGGGAATGAGAGGAGAGACAGAAGGCAGAGAAATGGAACAGAAGAAAGACTACAACGACAATTAAGGTGTATTATGTAACTATAACAGCTCCTCATATGAATGTCATCATTATGTGCTGCGAATGTGTTCTAGTGAAATTTTTAAAAAAATATTCAGCAAAACAGATGAAATTTCACAAAGATAGACAGATGCCTGCCAGGAGAGGAAATAATGAAAAAGAAGAACCAAGGTAGTCAGTTAAGATTCAGGCTCTGGTCTGGGGACTGAATGGGCAGTCACTTTCCTATGGACAGCTAAGAACACGGGGAAACATTCGAACTTGGAATGGAGACAAAATGAATTCAAGTTTGAGAATAGGGAGTCTGACACGCTTTCTGAAGTACTACTTTAGTGATCTGATAGGGAAATCTGAATTCTAAATAGAGATGCATTGCAAATATTGGTTCTTAAGTTATGGATGTGATAATTATAAAGATGAAGAGAATCTGAAAACCAAGAATGCAAGAGAAAAGAGTCATTAGTTTGAGGAGAAATTTCCAAAATAAAAATACTGAGATGAGAAAACCAGGCAAGAATGATACCCTTTAAAAGAAATCAGAAAGAATGTTCTAGAAATTTAGTTTAAGATGTCATATGAGAAATAAATGGAAAACTGAAAACCTCCTTCACTTATAAATTGGTTATCAGATTGCAGGTACATCTCTGTAATCATTCAGAAGTTTTCTGCTCAGTGATTAGACCCCAATAGAGGATGCTTGATTATGACTGGTTTTCTGCATATATAAGATCAGTTTGTTCCCTTGAACAAAATGGAAACTAGAATCTCTGTTTTGAAAACAAAACAGAAAACAGTTTCCAAACTTATTGTAAAACTGATGAAGTAGCATTTTGAATAATGAGAAATTTTTTTAATGATGGCATTTTATTGTAATATGAAATAATGGTCCATTTTTAATCTGTTATAATTTATATTTTTTACCTACCAATGAATTCTTTTTGCAAAGACTAATTTTTTTCTTTTTAATCAGTTTTCCATTGGATAACCACTTAAAAAGACAACTAAAATGAGTTGAAATCACAGGGCTGATCATTTAAGAAAAGTACAAAAGGATCCACAGTCTTTTTGAAATATAAAGGTCCTTAATTGACACAAAATAGCATGTCAAAAATCAGAAAATCTCACAGCATACAAAATACTCACTTTGGTGAAGACAAAAAGACTGTTACAGTAAGAAGTTTGTTCTGCCATGAATTTCAGATGAGAACCAAGTCCTTGAGAGACCTTATCCACAGCCTGGCTTCTTTAGCAATATTTGCCACATGAACAAAACCTAATTAGTATTTGCTCACTGAAAAGAGGGATATGCTTGCTGACCAAAGAACTAAGTTCTTTAGTCAATACTAAGAGCAATTGCTCTTAAGGAGCCTAAAATTTTCCTGGTCTCTGTCATTTCTTGTATTATCATTCATAGCAGTCTACATCTTACCAAAAAAAAAAAAAAAAAAAAAAAAAAAAAAAAAAAAAAAAAAAAAAAAAAAAAAAAAAAAAAAAAAAAAAAAAAAAAAAAAAAAAAAAAAAGAAAGAAAGAAAAGAAAAAGAAAAACACTAAGAAACATAACGGAAAAACTCTACCATCATTCTGCTACATCTTTTGTGACAAAGTCATCTTTCATCCAAATATCCCCCAGGCAATAGGCTCTCTTCCTAACCTGTTGCCTCCATCAGCACTCTGTCAGCACAAGGCACCCTTCCACTGGGCAACAGCCCTCACCACAGCCAACACCAGCATAGCTGTGGTCTTCTCATATCTTAAAATCTAGGACTTCATCTTTAGTACTAGATGCTAGAATTCTAAAGCACCCCCTCCCTTTTTCCTGAAATGTCTGTTTTGAATCTGAGGTCTCCATGTTACCTTATCCTCCACCCACAAGTGCAGAAGTTGGGCGTTCATTGGCACATGGTAAATTCTCCCAGCGGGAGCTCATTCTAATTTCATCTAACACCAACTTTAGCATTGATCAGAGATTTGCATTGTCTAAAACATTAGCAAATACCTATGCATGAGTTTTTAAGTTTAAACTGATAAAGAGAAGTTAAGACTTGAATCACACTAGACACAGATTAGAGAACTAGTGGTAATGCAGCTATAAGAACGTTTCCATCTTCATATATATATATATATATATATATATATATATATATATATATATATATATATATTGCTTCCATAAACCCCTTTCCCAGTAATGACATCATCTTGATTCCCTCAAATCCATAGGTTCATGTCTCCATGATTTATTCCTGTCATGTGACCTTTATGAAATATATCTCACATTTCCAATCAAATATTTTTCATTGTAGCACATACTCTATCCTCATTTCCCATGAGTCACCATTACAGTCACATTCTCATGAACATCCCCTGGCATGGTCCAGCTTATCTGGAAAAACTCCAGAGTCAGTGTGACCTTACAAGCATCAAGCTTCCCAGCAAACAAGACCATGCTGGAAGTCTTCATATTGTAACTATGACAGTTAGGCCAAGGTGGATGTGCTGGTCCACCTGGAATTTCTATCATAGTTTATAAATCCTTCCAGTCTGTCAGCTACACAGATGAAATTTTCAGAGCTGTTCCCTCCTGTGTCTTTCCTCCTCTATTTTTTTAATGAAGGTCCATTCACATTTCCTCATGATGAGACCACAATAC
>PVKA01011863.1:0-59493 GCA_004027165.1 Ctenomys sociabilis
AAAAAAAAAAAAAAAACAAAGAGAAGCAGATCACCAGGACTTGGGAAGGAACTGACAGGAAAGATTAGCAGCTTGTGGGGAGCAGTACTGGCCTCCAGAAGCAAGGTAAGCACTTGGAGGTGGAAAATCCAGGAGGAAAATGCCAGTGGAGTCCACATCCTTTGCAAACTATAAAATAGTGTGGGGTTTTGCTCTGAGCAGACCCCTTCTACAAGGCAGGCAACAGCCAGAAAGAGTCAAGTGCTGCACTCCCTGTATCACCATAGAATGTTTGATCAGATACTATTTTGGGAAGGGATTGATCATTTAAATTTGGGACTTAGAACAACTAAACACCAACTTCACTCCAGGGCTCCCAGGCTTACCCTCCCACCGTGACTGGGTGAGAGATGGCTGTGGGAGATAGTCACAGACAGGGAGAGGGCTAGAAAGTAACCCCTTGAGAAGTTTAAACTGAGGTCAGAAAGACATGGGCTCTAAGGTTGAGATAGCTCAGTGGACTAAACACCTGCTTAGGCAAGAGCAGGGATCTGGGTTTGATCCCTGGCACCACATGCATGCCAGCCCCACTCTCAGGTCCCATGAGCTGGCCATCAAGACCTGGCATGGTAGTGCATGCCTATAATTCCAGCACTGGGGAGACTGAAAGCAGGAGGATCACTAAACAAAAAAGAAAAAGAACATGGGCTCTAACCCCTGCAGTAAGAAGTCAAGGTCAGCTTGAGTTCTGCTTAGAAAGAGCTGGGTCTGAAAGCTTCTGGTACAGTTAAGCACTTGAACCCTTGCCCTGCTGCCTACATCCAGCACAGACCTGAGATCTGAGTTGACTCCCCTCTCCACCAGTGTGAGCAAGGACACAGCTGCATGTGGCCTCTGCATCAGGGCAGGCACATCACAAACCCACAGACTATAAGGCTAGGTAGGAAAAAAAAAGGCTAGCTAGAGAAAACCAAGACCAGCTGGCTTCAAAACTACAGATCCTGGAAGGAAATCTTCGTTCAAAAAATACAGAGAAAAAAGTTTATTCTTGGAACAATTTCTTTATTTTTCTTACTCCTTTTCTTTTTTATATATATTTTTATTTTGCATATGTTTTGTCTCCCATTTTTCTTTTATCTTCTATTTCTTTTCTTTTTTTTTATTTTAGGGAAGGGTCTATAGGGTGTACAGGGTCACTACTAGATCGGACTCATAGTGATCTGCCTGTTTATAGCCTCCCAAGTTCTGGGATTACAGGTGTGCACTACCATGCTCAGTCTCAATTGACATCTTAGTGCACCCCAGGGCCAGGGCTGGCATGGCAGGCCTGGGGATTGCACCCCTGGCCCTTGTGCCTGCTTGCAGGTGCTGAGCTATTTGGCTGGCCCTTCATCTTCTATCTCTCATTACTTTTTTGGAAATCTTTATCTCATTCTATTTGTATACTTCATCATAATAGGATCCTTTGTCTCAGCTTTTCTCTTCTCTTTTCTGTGTCCCATTGTTTAATTTTTCAAACTTTTCTTTTTATGTTTTCCCATTCTCAGCCCCCATATCTTCAATAGTATAACTAGAAAGCTTTATCTATGTTTAGATATTTATTTTACTCTATTTTTTAAATGTATTTAGTACAGGGTCTTCAGGGTCTTGCTACACAGATTAGACTGGTAGTGATCCTCCTGTTTTCAGCCTCCCAAGGGCTAGGATTACAGGTACACACCACCATGCCCAGTCTCAGTTGCCATCTCAATGTGTCCTGGGGGTGGGGATGGCACGGCACAACAGGGAGTGAACCCTGGTCCCTGTGCCTGCCTAGTCCACTGAGCTATCTGGCTAGCCCTTGTTTGACTCTATTTTACTACTGTTAGAGTATTTTGTATCATTAGCAGAGGTCTAGTTATCATATGTAGTAGATATTTGCTGTCTGTCAATATTTGGTTTGTCTTAGGTTTTATATTATAACTATAGATTTCTTTTCTAAGGTTAAGGGTACCTTATTGGTTCTTATGGTATGTCAGTATCCAGTTTGTCTTATACAATTTTATTGTTGTCAATTTGTTTGATATTGTCAGGGTCACATAGTTATTGCTATTAATGGCTTCTCCTGTAGGCTAATACTCTGGTTATCTTTGTAATATTAACAATACCATAGTCTATTCCCAGAAAACTGGATACTGGGACAATCATACCACATCCTCCCTCCCATATTACAAGTGATTTGATCCCAGGCCAGAGGCAAAGGACTATAGTTAGCCATGCCCTGAGTACATCACCAAAAAGCAGACTAAATAGAGATTTCCATTCTAGCAAGTAGGAAAGTCTTCCACTATAATCAATGCATAAACCTTAACAAAACTAACCAAACAAAAACCAATAGAGGCCGGGCGTGGTGGCGCATGCCTGTAATCCCAGCACTCGGGAGGCTGAGGCAGGAGGATTGTGGTGAGTTCGAGACCAGCCTGAGCTACAAAGTGAGTTTAAGGTCAGCCTGAACTGCATAGTGAGACCCTGTCTCAAAAAGACAAAAAAAAAAAAAAAAAACCAATAGAAACATGAGGATACAAGGCGACAAAATGCCTTTCAAAACTCCCAACTACCCCAAAGCCAATTCCTACAGCACTGAGGGGGAGGAAAGCAAAAGCCACATATCTGAATTGTTTAGAAGGATAACAAAGAAGGTTAAAAAAATAGACAAATGAGATATGTAGTGGGTTCACAGAAAATATAACTAAACAGATAATGAAGGTAATAAAAAATAAATAAATAAAAGCACCAGAGGACACTAATCAAAAGTGAGCTGAGGTAAACAAAACGACATACAGATAAGTGATGCATACAGAACCCCAAATAACCTTGATTAAAAGAACCTCTCTGCATCACATCATATTCAAAATATCGAGAGCCCAACATAGGGACAGGAAACTAAAACCTGTTAGAGAAAAACAACAAATCATTTAGAAAGGTAAACTCACTAGAATTACAGTGTACTTGTCAACAAAATGTTTACATACCAGGAGATCTTGGAGTGATAACCCAAAGATTAAAAAACTTCCATCCAAGACATATATCCTGCAATACTTTCTTTCAAAATTAATAGAGAAGGGCTGAGATAGCTCAGTGGATTAAAGTGCCTTCTTAGGCAGACATAGGGACCAGGATCTGATCCTCTGCAGGCCATGCCAGCCCCACCCCATGGGTGCACCAAGACTATGCTTGACACTGGGTGTGGTGGTGCACTCCTGTAATCCCAGAACTTGGGAGGCTGAAAACAGGAGGATCACTACAAGTCCAATCTGTAGATCCTGCACATTTTTTAAAAATTAATGGAAAAATAAGGAATTTCATGACAAAGAGCACATAAAGAAATTCATGATCACCAAAAACCAGCAATGCACAAAATTCTCAAGGCTATCCTACAAATAGACAACAAACATAACAATGCTAAAAAAATCTAGTAGAATGAATACATCAGGCAAGGTGAAGAGTTAAGGAGAAAAAGGGGTGGGTATCAGAAATGAAAATAATGCAATGACAGGAATAAAGTCAATACCTTTCCATTATAACTCTCAAGGTGAATAGTCTCAGTTCCCCAATGAAAGATACAGTTTTGCAAAATTGATCAAGAAATAAAACCCAACAGTGTACAGTATGCAAAAACTACATTTAACAAAAATATACAGATTAAAAATCAAAGGATAGAAAACAATATTCCATGCAATGGGAAAAAAGGAAGAGTAGATATTCTATTTTCAGACAAAGTGAATTTCAAGCCAAAACTGATCAGAGAAGACAAAGAAGGTCACTAACATATTGGTTAAGAGAACAATTCAACAGTAAGAGATTACAGTCACAAACACTATATGCATCAAACACTGTCACACCCAAATTCATAAAACAAATACTATTGAGTATGAAAAATCAGATAAACACCAACACAATTATAATGGGATTTCTCAATATCTGTCACAAACATATACATCAACTAGACAAAACAAAAACAAATATCAGAGTGGAGCCAAACTTTCAAACAGATGGAGTTGATAGATACCTACAGAGTTCTACCCAACAACAGAGTATGCATTCATTTCAACCCCACATGGGACTTTCTCCAAAATAGATCACACACTAGCCCATGAAGCACAGTTTTGTTTGTTTGTTAAGACAGCATCTCATTATATAGTTCAGGTTGGCTTTAGTAGTCCTGGCTGGCTTGAATGCACAATGATCTTCCAGCCTCAGACTCCCAAGTGCTAAGATTACAGATGTACACCACCACACCCAGCTAAAACATACCAGAATCAAAATTATTCCATGTATATTATGAGATCAGAATGTGATGACACTAAAAATCAATGGCAAAAGAAACCAGAAATTTACATGAAAATTAATATCCTCTTGAATAATCAGTGGGTCACAGAAAAAGTCATGGGAGAAATTAAGCAGTTCTTAGAATCCAATTTATCAGAACATATGAGACACAGTGAGAGAAATCCTAATTTATGGCGATGAATGCCTACGTCGGGAAAAGAGTGATTCATGAACACCAAACCAGTACTCCAAAATGTTCTCAAGGATGTTCTAGAAAGAGATAACAGGACTACAACTTCATGAACCCCAATAGAATAAATCTACCAGGCAAGGCAAGCAATAAAACAGAAGGGGTAAAAAGGCAGCCAACAACAGAAAAATAACATGACAAGGATAAGTCAATGTATATCAGTTATAACCATCAATATAAATGGTTTCTATGCACCCATCAAAAGAAACAGACTGGTAGAATGAATCAAGAAGCAAGATCCTGCAAACTGCTGAATATGAGAAACACATTTAATTCAAAATGAAAATCATAGACTGAAAGACAAAGGATGGAAAACAGCACTCAGTGTGACAGCACCCAGGAAAAAAAGCAGAGTAGCTATTCTATTTGCAGACAAAGTGAATCTAAAGTCAAGTCCCATTAAGAGAGACAAAGAAGGTCACTACATTCTTTTGTGGCAGAACCAAGGATTGAACTCAGGTCCTCGCGCTTGCCAGGGAAGCACTTATTCCACTGAACCATCTCCCCGGCCCTCACTACATTCTTATAAAGGAAATAATCCAAATGAAAGAGATAACAACCATAAATATGTATGCACCTGGGCTGACCAAATAACTCAGCAGATTAAAGCACCCGCAAGCAGGTGCAGGAGGCAGAGGTTCGATCCTCGGGCCTGTTGTGCTGGGTCAGATTGGGCATGGTGGCACACTCCTGTAATCCCAACTCTTGGGAGGCTGTAAACAGGTAGATCACTATAAGTCCAATCTAGTAGTAAGACCCTGAACACCCTGTAGTTCCTTCCTTAAAATACAAAAAATACAAAATAAAATTATATACATATATATATATATAAAGTACCAGTGTATCCAACTATATAAAACATATTAACATATTAATAGAAATAAAATATCAAATAAGCATTAATATAGCTGCACTGGGGGAATCTCAATACTCAACTGTCACAAATAGATTAACTAGACAAGAAAAAAATCAACAATGAAATATTAGAACTGAACCAAACTTTTGAGCAAAAGGACTTAGTAGAAGCCTACAGAGTGTTCCATTGACAATATCAGAATATATATTCTTCTCAGCTGCACACAAGATATTTTCCAAAATAGACCACATACTAGCCCATAGAACATACTTAGGAGAATGTAAAGGAATTGAAATTATGTCATGCATATTATCAGACCAGGGTACAATGAAATTGGAAAGCAATAGCAAAAGAAACTACAAGAACTACATCAACATACGGAAATTAAAGAAGACCTTCCTGAATAACCAACAGGTCACAGATGAAATTAAAGAAGAGATTAGACAGCTTCTACAATTAATAATGCCAATAAAACATACATGAACTCATGAGATACAATGAAAGTCCTTGAAAGAGGGAAATTTATGGCAATGAATACCCTTATCATAAAAACAGACTAAACCCAGGTAAGCAACTTAATGTTGGACCTCAAGCATCTAGAAAAAGAAGAGGAGGTCAGGTCACTAGTTCATACAAGGTGTTATGGTTTGGGTTTTTTGCAAGGGGAACAATACAATACAGGACACATTTTGTGAGATTATTTTATCATCACCCAAAGAATTGGGCTTGGGAGACGGCTCAATGGAATAAGTACTTCCCTGGCAAGGGCAAGGGCCTGAGTTCAATCCCCAGTTCCACCAAATAAATAAATAATCATATACAAGAATTCAGGAAATTTGTTCACCAAAGAATCCAGCTGAGGATCTGGATCCTGATATCTTGTGTGAGTCCAGATGAAAACCTAGAGCCCATAACCATGCCTCTCACACATCCAGCTGGAGGTCTAGAGCCCACGACAATGTCTCATGCAGGCTCATTTTGCAGATCTACACTGGAAAAGCCCAAAGATCAGTGGTAGAAGCTAGAAAGTCTGAGCAAGTGGCATGAGGGATCTAAACTGGATCCAGAAAGAAATGCTCAAGGTAAGAACCAGAGTTTTCCCCAAAGTACCACAACCATCTTCAGCAGCAGTGAGGTCCCAAGCTCCTCTAGCGGTGAGGAAAGCTGAGTTCCCAACAGGGAAGCCAATGCAACAAGCTGCTCCATGAGGCTGAGATGTGAACCTTCTTCCTCTCCAGAGCCATGAAGTGATGCTCAAGATGAGGACCAGAGCTCCCCCATAATGAATCATAGCCATTCTCAGCGATAATGAGATCCTGAGCTCCTCCTCTGACAAGAACAGCCAAGTTCATTAGGAAAGCCAGCATAACAAGGTCCTCCAGCAGAATAGCCCGAGAGAACCAGCAGCTTCTCACAGCTCCAACAGCTGCTCCAAACAGCTGCCCTAACAGCCTCTCAACAGCTTCTCCAGTTCTACCTCTAATGCTGCTGGCAACAATCCTCAGGTGGGTCTTCCACACCAAGCACCATGCTAGTTCAATTCAGCTGGTTATAACAAGCTGACTTCTAGTTAATAAGCTACTACACAAGGGAAGAAATTATATAGATCAAAGCAGAAATTAATGCAATGGAGACTAAGAAAACAACACAAAGAATCAATAAATAGAAGAACCAATAAATCAAATTGGTTCTTTGAAAGATTAGATAAAATTAACAAAATCTTAGCCAATCTTATCAAGAAAATGAAACAAAAGACTCAAATCCACACAATTAGAAGTGAAAGGGGGCCAGCAAGATAGCTCAGCAGTCTAAAGAGCCTGTTTAGACAAGCTTAAGCACGGGGACCATGGTTTGATCCCCAGCACTACATGATGAGCCAGTGCTGCCCTCAGGTCAGGCTGAGCCAGCCAAAAAAAAAAAAAAAAAGATATAAGTGCAAGGGACTGAAATCACAATAGATCCTAGATCCTGCAGAAATCCGGAAGATCTTCTATACCTACTTTGAGAATTTGCATCTGACAAGATGGAAAATACAGAAGAAATGGACAGATTTCTAGATATATATGCATTAAAAGCTCAATTTTAAAAATTCTAAATAAACCATATCCATCAATGAAATTGAAGATATAATTAAAAACATATCAGCAAAGAAAAGGCCAGGCCCTGACAGATTCACTGTTGAATTATACAAGAAATTTAGAGAAGAATTAGTACCACTACTTCTCAAATTCTTTACTGCAATTGAAAAGGAAGCAGTACTCCCATATTCATTCCTAGAAGCTAGCATTAACCTGATACTAAAACCAGAAAAGAACCCAACTAAGAAAGAGAACTATTGGCCAATCTTCCTAATGAATATAGCTGAAAAAAATCCTCAGTAAGATACTCGCAAACAGAATGCAACAAATTGTCAAGAAGATTATACATCATGACAAATAGGATTCATCCCAGGGATTCAGGAATGGTTCAACATATGCAAATTAATAAATGTAATACACCACATTACCAGAGTCAAAGACAAAAACCACATGATCACCTCAATAGATGTGACAAAGTAGTCCAACACCTATACATTTTAATCCTACAGAAAATTTAAATAGATGGTCTTTATCTCAATCTAATAAAAGCCATCTATGACAAACCAACAGCCAACATCACTCTAAATGGACAAAAACTGAAAATTTTTGAAACAAGACAAGCAACAAAACAAAGGTGTTTATGGTCTCCACTCTTATCCAATATAGTTCTGGAATCAGCCAGAACAATTAGACAAGAGAAAAAATGGAAGGAATAATGATAGGAAAGAAAAAAGTCAAATTATCATTATTCTCAACTGACATGATAGTCTACAAAGAAGACCCCAAAAACTCCACCAAAAGACTTCTAGATTTAATAGCCAAATTCAGTAGCATACCTGTACACAAAGTCAACACTCAAAAATCAATAGCCTTCCTATACATAAATAACCAAATTACTGAGAGAGAAACTAGAGAATAAAACACCTCTCACAATAGCATCCAATAAAATAAAATACCTAGGAATAAATCTAACAAAGAAAGCATAAGACCTCTACACTGAAAACTATAGTACCCTAAAAAAGAATATTGAAGATGATGTCAGAAAATGGAAATATAAGATGCTGGGGAGATGGCTCAGTGGAATAAACACTTCCCAGGCAAGTTCAAGGGCCCAAATTCAATCCCCAGTCCCACCAAAAAACAAAAAAGAAAGAAAATGGAAATATATCTCAAGAGTAACTTGAGTAAGCCCCAATATAGTGAAAATGGCCATACTTCCAAAATTGTTATACAGAGTTAATGCAATTCCACTCAAAATTCCAACAGCATATCTTAGAGAAAAACGATCCTAAAAATTCATTTAGAACCAAAAAAGATGTAGGAATAGTGAAAGTAATTATGGGCAACAAAGGCAAGGCAGTGGGCATCACAATCTCAGACTTAAAATTGCGTTATAATGCTACCATGAGGGGGCCAGGGAGATGGAATAAGCACCTCCCTAGCAAGCACAAGGGCCAGAGTTCAATCCCTGGTTCTGCAAAAAAATATATAATAATAATAATAATAATAATAATAATAATAATAATAATAATAAAGCTGCTATGATAAAAACCATATGATACCAAAAAAAATTTTTAAAAAAACAGACCTGAGGACAAGTGGAACAAATTAGAAAAGGTAGAAACAATTCCAGACATATTTATCCACCTTGTCTCTGACAAAGATGGCAAATACCTTCACTGGAAGAGAAATAGACCATGTACTAAGCTAAAATTAAAATAGATCAAAAATCTAAATATTAAAACACTGTCTCAGCAGCCTGCCTGCCAAGTGCAAAGTCCTGAGTTTGATTCCCCATAACAAAAATAAAATAAAATAAAAATAAAACACTGTGCTGGAAGAGAGAATAGGCAGGAGACATTAGTATAGACAAAGATTTTATGAACAAAACCTTGACCACAAAGGAACTATTACAATGAATCAACAACTTACTAAAAAGTTACTGGCTGTGGTGGTACATACCTGTAATCCCAGCAGTTGGCAAGAGGATCATTGAAATTAGAGACCAGCCTGGGCTACAAAGTGAGCTCATGGTCATGGTCAGCCTGAACTGCATAGCAAGACCCTGTCTTTTTTTTTTTTTTCTTAAGTACCAAAAATCAAACTCAGGACCTGTGCCTGTCAGGCAGGCACTTGTACCACTGAGCTCTCTCCCAAGCAAGAGACCCTGTCTTTGAAAGACATAAAAAAGATGAAAAACTATTGCACAGCAAGAGAAACTACCAACAGAGTGAAGAGACAACCTACAGTGTGTGAAAATGAATTGCTAGCTGTTCCTCAGATGAGGGACTACTATCTAGAATATACAAATAACTAAAAAAAAAAAAAAATTAGATGTGCCAAATTTAAAGATCCAGTCCAAAGATGGGCACCTGAAATGAACAGATATTTCTCAGATGAAGAAATAGAAATAGCAAATGAATGTATGAAAAATGTTTTTCATTCAAGAGATACGAATGAAAACAATGCTGAAATTCCATCTCACCCCAGAAAGAATGGTTATTATCAAGAAATCAAATAGTACAAATGCCAAAAGGAACTCTTCTCCACTGTTGTTGGGAGTGCAGAGTGGTACAACCACTGTGGAAATCAGTGTGAGATTCCCAAAAGAACACCCCAAAAAACCAGGAGTTCTATTTGACCCAGCTATTCCCCTCATGATATCTTCCTGAAGGAATTAAAAGTGTCAAATCATATATATATATATATATATATATATATATATATATATCGCAGCACAGTTTATAACAGCCAAATCTTGGAAACAACCCAAATGCCCACCAGCTGGTAAATGGATGCAGAACATGGGGGGTTTTATACAATGGAGTACTGCTCTGTTATAAATAAGAATAATCCTGAAACATTTCTAGGTAAATGGATGCCCCTTGAGACCGTACTTTTAAGTGAAATAAATCAGACACATGTGTGAATACTACATTGTTTCTCTCGTGTGAGAGACCAAAAGTGTAGATAAGGAAGAAAAATGTATAATAGGTATTGTAAAACTGTCCAAGTAAGGAGGGAAACAAGGAGGTGGGGGTGGTAAGAAAAAAAAAAAAAAGGAAAGAAAGCTTTCGCAATTGAGGAGGAGAGATATTGCTAAAGGGGGGATAGGAAATGGGACAAAGCAATCAAGAAAAACAGAATGAGCCTTTTACCAATATAGCACCAAAAGTGAAGAAGGAAGCCCCTGCCCTTCCCAAAACTGAAGCCAAAGCAAAAGCTTTGAAGGTCAAGAAGGCCATGCTGAAAGGCATCCACAGCCACAAAAAGAAGATACAAATGTCACCCACCTTCCGCAGTTCCAAGACACTGCGGCTCTGGAGGTATTTGGAGCCCAAATACCCCAGGAAGAGCCCCCCCCAGCAGAAACAAGCTTGTCCACTATGCCATCATGAAGCTCCCCCTGACCACAGAGTCAGCCATGGAAAAGATCGAGGACAACAACACACTCGCGTTCCTTGTGGATGCCAAAGCCCATAAGCACCAAATCAAACAAGGTGTGAAGAAGCTCTATGACATCATGTTGCCAAGGTCAGTACCCTGATCAGGCCTGATGGAGAGAAGAAGGCATATGTTCAACTGGCTCTGGATTATGATGCATTGGATGTTGCCAACAAAATTGGGATCAACTAAACTGAGTCCCAGTTCTAAATGTATATCTTTTTTTCCCAGTTAAAAAAAAAAAAAAAAGAAGAAGAGGGGACTATCCACTCAGACCCCCCTCCTGTCCCTCTCTTGGACAAGAGCTTTCTTTCCTTCAATAAATGTATTCTGCTCATAAAAAAAAAAAAGAGGGGCTGGGGAGATAGCTCAGTGGCATAAGTGGCCACCTTCGTAAGCACAAGATCCTATGTTCAATTCCCAGGACTGAAAAAAAAAAAAAAGAAAGAAAGAAAGAAATACAGAACAAGCCCAAGCAAACAATATAATTATGCACCTCAAGGTCCTAGAAAAACAAGAACAGTTTAGTAAAAGGAAGGCAATTATAAAGATCAGAGCATAAGTTAATTAAATAGAAGCTAAAAAATACAAAGAATCGATGAACTGAAGAATTGGTCTTTGCTAAACTGGCCAGACTCAAACTTCCAAGGCTCCTGCCTCAGCCTCCCAGAATGCTGAGGGTACAACCTGAACCACCGCACCTGGCTGAAGACCATTTCTCTTGATGATGTTTTATAGTCTTCAGCTCAGATCTTGTGTATCTTTTGTCAGAATTATTCCTAAAAACTTCATATGTTTGTGATATTTTCAATTTTAACTTTTAATTTCTCATTGCTCCCTGGTAGAATATAACTGATTTTTGTATTTTGATCTTGTATTCTATAATCTTGCTCAACTCACCTAATAGTCTTAGTAGCTGTCTTATAGATACTACCTGATTTTTTTTTCTTTTTGAGAGAGTCTCATTATGCAGTTCAGGCTAGCCTTGAGCTCACTTTGTAGCCAAGGTTGGTCTCGAACTCCCAACTATCCTCCTGCCTTGGCCTCCCAAGTGCTAGGATTACAGGCTTGCACCACCACGCCAATCTACCTTTTATATCTTATTTGTTTAATTTTCTTTTTGCCACTGGCTAAAACTTCTAGTACAGTGCTACTTTTTTTCTGATCTTAGGTGGAAATTTATGTTCTTTAACATATGCTACCATGACAATAAAAAGACAAGCCACCAGCGCAGCTCATTGAGAAGGCCCTGGGTTCAATCCTAGTACCACCCCTTTAGTCCTTTACCACTAACTCATCAGCTATTGGTTTTTCCTAGCTGTGCTTTATCTGGGTTAAGGAAATTCCCTACTCTTCAGTTTGCTGGAGTTTGTGTAGACCTGCATTATTTCTCCACACATTTGCTACAATTCCCTAGTGAAGTCATCTAAACTTGGAGCTTCTTAGGTGGGAAGGTTTTATTTATTTATTTTTAAACATATTTCTTTTTTGCAGTATTGCAAAGAGATTGAACTCTAGGTGATGGAGAGATGGTTCAGTGGAATAAGCAATTCCCTGGCAAGCACAAGGGCCTGAGTTCAATCCCCAGTTCAGCCAAGAAAAAAAAAAAAAAAAAAAGAGGAGCAGATTGAACTCTATCAGGGCTTTTGCTCTGAGCTCCATCACCAGCCCTTTTTTATCTTTTGTTTTAAATCTAGGTCTCTGTGCATGAATTTGCTCACACTAGGCTTAAACTTGTGATCATCCTGTTTCAGTCTCTCACATTGCTGGGATTTTAGACATGCCTGGATCTTTAATCTTGTGTGTTTGATTTTGGCCTTTTTTTTTTTTTTTTTTTTTTTTTTTTTTTTTTTTTTTTTTTTTTTTTTTTTTTTTTTTTTTTTTGGTCTGGTTTTGTTTTTTGAGACAGAGGCTCATTAAGGGTGGCCTCCTGACTCACCCTCCTGAGAACTGGGACTTCAGGCTTGTGCCACCAAGTGGGAAGGTTTTTTTTTTTTTTTTTTGGAGGAACTGGGGATTGAACTCAGGTCCTTGCACTTGCCAGGGAAGTGCTGAGCTATCTCCCTGGCCCTAGTGGGAAGGTTTTAAGCTAAAATTTTAACTTATTTTCTAGATACAATCACTTAGGCACTGTGCTTCTCCCTGGTCAGGTAGGAAATTGGTATCTTTCAAGAAACCTTTTCCTCACAGAGTGTGTTGCTGCACCTCTGTGTGATCCCAGAGCTCTGGGGGAGACTGAAGCAGGATTGGTGAAAGTTCGAGGACAGCTGAGCTACTAGCAAGTTCAAGTGCCAGCCTGTTAGCCTGTAGCTCCTCCTAACAGGACTCACCAAATAAGTATTCCTGGGGTTTGGATTGCTCACCTCTCCCTCTGGAGTTAGATTCTAGGCTCCTCTCATCTTGAACAGAAAATTGAATAAAACAAGCAAAGAACTGTGGCCATGTCTGTTTGAGAAAGTAAAAGTGAAGAGTGACAGAGAAACTGGCTGTGTAGATGGACCTTGGGCCAGGAAAAGATGAAAAGCAAGATAAAAGTAAGCCCTGGAGGAAGCAGGGTGGAATAGCCTAAGGAAAGCCACAAGAGTATGTGCTTTTTGGCCTCTGTCATGCTGTCCAAATCTCGAGGAAACCTGCAAGAACTTCTACATAGGGACTTGAGAGCAGGGCTGGGATCCAACACCTCAGGCTGAGGTCAGGTTCAGCCCATGCTACTGAAAACCTGCTGGAATTTTTTTTTTTTTTTTGAGGTGGGGGGATGGTGTCAGGACTTTGTGCTTGCCAGGCAAGCACTTATTCCACTGAGCTATCTCTCCAGCCCCTGCTGGAGTTCTTGAAAGAAGTCTACGTGCAGGGCTTTGGGAACTATTCTGCGCCTATGTTCTGAGATCTTGTAATCAACAGGTCACACTTACTTCCCCAGCCAATTGTGCCATTCCCTAACCTCCTATGTCAAGTACAAAGCAAGACCCAGTGTGGTGGTGCATGCCTGTAATCATAGTACTCAGGAGGCTGATGCAGGAAGATCACTAGGAGTTCAAGGCCAGCGTGGGCAGCACAGTGACAACAGCTTGGCCAGGGAGATAGCTCAGCAGCATAAGTACCTGCCTGGCAAATGCAAGGTCTTGTGTTTGATTCTTAGTATTTAAAAAAAAAAAAAAAACAATTCTGAACTACACAGCGAGATTACATTGTCTCAAAAAACCAAAACAACAGAACCCTGTCCCTTCTGCTTGGGTTGTTGAGCTTTTGGCACAAGAGTTGTTCATGTTTCCTCTTTATCTTCTAATATCTGAGAACTACTGATTACCTTTCTCACTCCTGATATTGCTGATTTGTATGTCTATCCTTCTATTGATTACTTGGAAATTTACCAGTATTGCCTCAAAAAGATCTTTCAGTTTCACTGATTTCCCTCCCTCCCTTTTTTTCCTGTTTGCTTTTTCACGGGTTGAACTCAGACCCAGGAATTGAACCCAGACCCTTGTGCTTGCCAGGGAAGCGCTTATTCTACTGAGCCATCTCCCCAGCCCTCCCCCCACAGTTTCTTAAGCTGGAGTCTCAGGTCCCTGCTTGGAGAACTTCCTTCCAGAATTACACAGGTGTAAATGCTACCAACTTCTCTCTCAAATTTTTCTTAGCTTCATCTCTAATTTTGTCAAATTGTACTCTTATTTTCATTCAGATTGAAATACACTCTAATCCCCCTCCCCTTTTTTCTAGACAGGTTCTTACTATGTAGGTCAGGCTGGCTCTGAGCTCACTGTGTAGCCCAGGCTGGCCTTCAACTCATGAGGCTCTTTTTGCCTCAGCCTTCTGGGTGCTGGGATCATAAGCACATGCCATCATATCCAGCTCCAGTGTCCTTTGCGATATTTTTCTTTGACCCATGAGTTATTTAGAAGCATTTTATTGAGTTTCCAGATACTGTTTGCTGCGGTTTCTAATTTAATTTTATTTTGTCAAACAACATGCAACAGCAAGGAGAAATACCAAAACAACACCCAAGATATGGAGGCAGATTTATTTTACATTCATGGGCATTGACAGGGAATTAATTGTCCCTCAAAATGTCAGGCCCTGAGCCTTGGAATGCTGTGTGATTCATGACAGATCTCTAGGGATGAAGTTCGGGAGAAACAAAGACAAAGATATTTCACTTTGTACATTCAGCAAACTGACATGCAACGCCTAGCGGCAAGCTGCCAGGGTCAAAGCAATCCTGTTTGTTTTCTCAGAACTGTCCTTGGAGACCAGAGGGGGAAATCTTGTCTTCCTTCCTTCCTTCCTTCCTTTCTTCCCTCCTTCCTTCCTTCCTTCCTTCCTTCCTTCCTTTCTTCCCTCCTTCCTTCCTTCCTTCCTTTCTTCCTTCTTTCATTTGGTACAGGGTCTCATTACACATCTTGGACTCCTAGTGATCTTCCTGTTTCAGCCTCCCTAGCACTGGGATTATAGGCCTGCACCACCACGGCTGGTTAGGCATGCATGGGTCAGGACCAATATGGCATGTGGTACCAGGGATCAAACCCGGGTCCTTTGTATCTATAGATTCAAAATAGTTAAGATAGATATACAGCTACATTCTCTTAATTCAATGAATAGAGGGATCTGTTCTAAAAGTGTAAATAGAATATCATGTCTGCATCTTGTACAACAAATAACCACTAAGAAAACAATATGCAATGTATTAATTATTGAAACTGTCCTACTAATTTTATTTGAAACTGTCTCATTGCTATTTGTTTTTCAGTAAAATTATGGGGAAAAATAAAGTATGCAGTTCTGCATTAAATACATTCACTGTCATGCAGCCATCATTACCTCCATCTCCAGACCTCTTTTCATCTGGCAAGACAAGCTCCACACCCATTCAGCAATAATTCATCTATCCCTCCTCCCAGCTCCTGACCACCACGTTTGCTATATATTTGATGACCCTAGGCACCTCTTGTAAGTAGAATCACACAATATTTGTCTTTTTTATTTTTATTTGGAGGGGGGAAGGAGGAAGAGAAAGGCAGACAGCTACTCTGAATAAGTAGGAAGCATTTGAAAGTGAAATCCTCCATGATTTGTCCTTTATAACTGACTCATTCCAATCATATAACCTCCATGGATTTATCCATAGGTTTATCTATGTTGTAGCATGTCTCATGATTGCCTTCCTGTAAAGGGCCGAATAATGTCATATATGTGGACCACCTCTTATTTTTCCATTTATCACTCAACAGGCATTTGATGTGCCATGTAAAACTTTCCGTATGAACATGTTTCCTTCTCCATTGGGTACACACACCTACACACAGCACTATTAGGCCACATGGTAACTCTGTGTTTAACTTCTGTGGACCTGCCAGAATGTTTTCCAAAGCAGCTTTACCATTCCACATTTGCACTAGCTCTGTGTGAGGCTCCACTTTCCCTAAATACTAACACTTTTATTGACTGTCTTTTTGGTTAAAGTCATCCTATTGGGTGTGAGACAATGTCTCATATGGTCCTTATGTGCATTTCCTTGATGGTTAATGTCTGGTATGCTGAAATTTGGGTGATGTCTCTTCTGTATTCATGTGGAAACTTACTACCCCATGCAACAGTGTTGTAGTGTGTGGTCTTTAGAGGCCATGAACAAGATTTGTGGGATTATGAAAGGACTAAAGAAAACTTACTAGGCCCATTCTACACTCCCACCTTCCACCACATCAGCAAACAGCCACTTAACCCTTCTGCCATGTGAGGACACTACCATGAAAAGTCACTGCTGATAGAACAAGCTCTCACCAGACAAGCTTCCATGCCTCTAAAACTAAAAAATAACTATCTGTTGTTCATAACTTATCTAATCTGTGGTATGTTGTAACAGAAGGAAGAGATTAAGACAGGCATATGATGAAGGCTGGAGTATTGCTCAGTGCTAGTGTGTGAATAACAATCTAAGGCCTAAGGATCCATTACTAGCACCCTCCCCGCAAAATTCCATCTTTTTGTGTGCTTTTGAGCATTAGTTGTATGCTTTTGAGCATTAGTTTTGTTTAAATGTCTCATTAAACTGTCAAGCAATTCTAAAAATACTTTGCTTTTAAATAACATTAAATTAATTGTGGTGGTGTACATCTGTAATCCTAGTACTCTGGAGACTGAGGCACGAAGATTGCAAGTCCAGCCTGAGAAATTCAGCAACTTAGGGAAACCCTGTGTCAAGAAAATGAAGAAATGTCTGGGGAAGTTAAAGCCTGTGTTCAATTTCCAATGCATGCACACATAATTCAATGCACTAAAGTGTTGATCTTGGTACATGCCGATGGTCCCAGAACTTGGGTGAGACAAAGGATTGCTTGAGTTCATGAGCTCAAGGCTAGCCTGGCAACATAGTAGAAAAGAATTCAAGGGAGGGAGGAAGAGGGGAAAAAGGAAGGAAATGATTCTGATCAGCAGTTCCAGTGGGCCTCAAGATTCTGTATGTCCAAAGATGCCTGGTGAAAGCCATGCTCCTGATGGATGCACTGGAAGAAGCTTTGTGGCTGCTAGTGAGATAGCTGCTGTTGGTCCGTCATCCTTTTACAGGCAATCTATCTTTTCTCTCTGGCTGCTTTAAAAGTTTCTCTGTCTTTGGTTTTCTGCCATCTTGCTACAATGCATTTTGATGTAGATGTTTTAATTTATCATAGTTTGGTTTCATCATGCTCTTTGATAGTGAGTCATATTTTTCATCCATTTGGAAAATAAATGTTGACTATTACCTCTCTCCTTGCTTCCCTCCAGGGCCTTCACAATTAGACCAATGAGAGACTGTTTCACTTTGTCTCTTTGCTGCTCCTCCATATTCACATCCTTTTTTTTTTTTCACATCCTCTTATTTTTCTAGAAACGATTCTGAGTAGCTTCTTCAGATATCTTCTCTAATACACTAGGTTTTTTTATTGCTTTATTTTTTGTTTTGCTTTGAATTTTTAGGGAAGGGTCTACAGGGTGTTCAGGGTCTTACTACTAGATCAGACTAGTAGTGATCCACCTGTTTACAGCCTCCTAACAGCTGGGATTACAGGTGTACACCACCATGCCCAGTCTCAATTGCTATCTCAGCACACCCTGGGCACAAGGCCAGCACAGCAGGCCCAGAGATCGAACTCCTGGCCCCTGCTTGCAGGTGCTTTAATCCACTGAGCTATTCGGCTGGCCCTTAACCAGGTCATTCTGAGGCATAGTGTTCCTAAATCGCCTCACCTCATCTGGCCTCAAAATTGTGTTTCTTTTGCCTCAGCCTCCTAAGTAGCTGGGTTTATGGCTGCATACAACCATGCCATTTGCCATTGACTTTTTTTGTTTTCTAAGACAGGGTCTTACTATGTAGCTCAGGTTGAACTTGAGCTATGCAGTCCAGGCCAGCCTCAAGCTTGTGGAAACCTTCCCGTTGCAGCCTCCCAAGTGCTAGGACTACAGGCCTGTACCACAACTGACTGCCATTGAGTTTTTTGGGGGATTTGTTGTTTTTTTTTTAACCATTGAGTTTTAAATGCCATTATGTTTTATTTCTAAAAATTGTTAAGTTCTTTTATGATCTTCTGAGCCTTTTTAGAGTATTTTCATACTTCAAACATGTTTTGTTTTTGGCAGACTGAACCCAGGTACTTGGCCCTAAACTACATCCTCAACTTGTTTTCCTGAGACGTTTCCCCGTCACTAATTGCCCAGGCTGGGTTTGAACTTGCCATCCTCCCTCAGCCTCTCAGAATGTGGGATTACAGGAGTGTGGTGCCATGCCTAGCTTGGTTCATAAACACTTTAAAACACACTTACTATATATTCTTTATTGAATAATTCTAATATCCTGTCCCTTGGATTCTAATTCTGCTTTTGTTTATGCTGATGACACTTGTTCCCTGAATTTTGTTTTAGATTTTGAGATCATGTTTGAAGGCTTGGGGTTTTTTTTTGAGAACTTGTGAGGCCTTGCTCAGAGGCAAGAACTATAGAAAAGATGACCCCAGCCTGGGACCACATTGATGTAATTTCTCTGTACCAGGCTCTCCAGAACACATGGCCAAAGCCCAAGGGGGGAAGACAGCCAGCCAGTGAGCACTGACACCATTCTTCTCTAAGGGCTGTGCTTCCTAGGGATCCACCTGAAGTTATAAAAGCCCAGGAAAAGTTAGAGCCACAGCTAGAATCTAGCAGATTCTGTCCCACTTTCCAGAGCATAGCCAGTCCATTGAGGATCCATATTTCACACAATACATGTGAGGTCTCTGCTTATGCAGGTCCAGGTCTTGGACACAAGTTCTGTAGGATGTTAAAACCCAAAGCTGGGGGAGTCTGACCAACAGCTTGTCCCAGGAGATGTAACCACCACCACCACCACCACCAAATTAAATCATGTTTTGTTTTTCATCCCAAAGGATTTCCTTGTCAGGCATGCATCTGAGAGGCTAGATACCCATGTTTTCCCCAAAGTAAGACCTAGCTGGGAAACAATGAGCCTTGAAAACTAGAGGATCAAAAATGCTAGCCCTTGGGCTGCCCAGATAGTTCAATGGACCAAAGCGCCTGCTTAGGAAGGCACAGGGATCAGGGTTTGATCCCTGGCATGCAGTGCCAGTCCCACCCCCAGGATACACTGATAGCAACTGAGACTGGGCATGGTGGCATGCACCTGTAATTCCAGCACTTGGGAAGCTGAAAACAGAAAGATCACTACAAGTCCAATCTATGTAGTGAGGCCCTACAGATGCTGTAATAAATACCTTTAAAAGAAAAAAAAAAAAAAAAAAAAAAGCCATCTCCTTGAACTGGGAGATAGCTCAGTAGTCTAAGCAGCTGCTTGGCAAGTGTAAGGTCCCAAGTTCGATCCCTGGTACCACATGCCATGCCAGCCCTGGAACCCTGAGTGGGCCATGCATGCTGTGCTGGTCACCAAAACTGGTATGGTGGCACACACTTGTAATGCCAGCACTGGGGAGGCTGATACAAGAGGATCACTATGAATCTGAGCTGCGTAGAGAGACCCTGTACCAAATAAATAAAAAGGGCTAATTACAATATGGATTACTGATTAATGGGTTGGCCACTCACCACTAAAGGCAGAGACAGGGTCAAGGACACTGTGCTTCTCCCCAAGCAAACCCCGAGAGCCCTTCCACTCAGCCAGCAAGCATCTGGCAGGAATAATCCTATCAGGGGTGGAGACAGCAGAGTCCCAGAAGTGGGATGATCCTATTAGGGGTGGAGACAACAAAGTCCTACAAATGCATGCTGACCCCCTGGCTCAGTCTGCATCCCCCACCCCACCAGGAAAAAGACAGAGGGATTCATCACAATCCCAGGCCAGTGGCTTTCACTGGCTGGGTCTGCCCACACACACACCTCCAGCAAGTCTCCCAGAAATTGCAAACAAGCTTCATCTGAAACTCTGGCAAGCTAACATCAAGGTGCAGCCTTCAAATACCGCCAGTGTTGATGAGTCTCACCTCCTTTGTACCTATGGGTACAAACTCACCCAGGGTCACACTGCTCCCTCCTCAAAGTGAACAGCCACAGCCAGAGCCCTCCAAAGAGGAACCTCAAACAAGGCCTGCTGATCAAGCTAAGAGGTGGGCTGGGTGCGTAATGGCCACTGGCTGGACTGGCAGCAGGCCTCAGCTGGGTCTTCAGTGTGGCCTCACCCACCCTCCAGCCACCACCTGGGTTTTCTTGCCTGTACATGTCCAGCCTCTGGCCAGTGTCTCCACACAGGTCCCATCTTAGCCAGGGAAATAGTAGCTGAGCTTGGAGCCTGAATCTCAAGAGCCTGGGCTGCAACAGCTCTCAACCTTAACACCCAGTGGACTCTGAACCAAAAAACAAGGCAAGATCCATAAGAAGGTTTGGAATTGCTTTTATTGAGGGGCAGGTGCCGCAGGGCCCCACCCATGGTCAGGTTAGTGTTCTGCCTGGCACCTCCACCTGCCACCAGCCTGGGTTAGTGGGGCATGCAAAGCTCAGTCAGAAGGCGGAGGCAAGGGTGGGAGCTGCCAAGGTCAAGGGCTGGCTGGACAAGGAGCACTGGTGGTGATCCTGGGTCAGCACACACAGCCCAGCCAGCTTCCTAGGCCAAGAGGGACTAGGGCTCCCTGGGAACAAGGTGGGTGGGGGGCCTAGGAGGCCAGGTATGCAGAATCCCCAGCACTGTCCATCTGGAACATCTGCCTCCCACCCTAGGTCTGGATCCTCGGGACTTGGGTGTAAGGGAGAACACGGAAGGCACTTACAAGGGGAACTGAGGCTGGAAGGCTGAAGCTGGAGGCCGGGGTCCTGGGAGAGTGAGTGTCGGGGCTGGGGGCCTTGCAGACTGGACCCTCACCTTCCCATGGGGAAGGGCTCCTCTGGGCAGGCTGGAAAGAATGACTGGCCCGGGCCCTTCCCTCACCAGTAGGACTCACTCACCGAGGGAGTAGGCCCATCCAAGAAACACACTGGGGGAAATACTGGCCCCAAGCGGGCACCCTGAGAGGACGGAGGGCCCTCTGCTGCTGGGCCTGACCCCACTACCCTCAGCAGGCAGGACTGGCAGTAGGCATCTAGTGGGGTTGGCTGATGGGGCTGGGGCCTTGCCCACAAAAACCCTCCTTGGGTAGAAAAGAAGGGTGGGCTGGGGGCCGGCTCTGGACCCTCCAAGGCACCTAGCTGTGGTGAGTGGCAGGTTGAAGGGAGTGGGGAGACCCGAGTGGGGTATGGTGGTCAATGGGGCTGTGTCAGCCCTGCCCCCCAAGATACAGGCTGTCTGGACAGCAAATAGACATTAATGTGTTAGTCTTTTTTTTTTTTTTGGTTAAACTTGAGGCACCACTTGGGAGGAAGACACCTTTAAATGTTAAAGAGAGACCCCAGCATCTTGGCAGGGAGCCTGGCCACATGCAGAGGGAGAGGGTGGGGTGCAGGCAGGGAGTCAGGCCACTGCAGACTCAGCACCTCCCATGGACGTCGAAGGTCCTGAGGCATAGCGGCGGCCATAGCCTGAGGAAGAGTAAGAGGAAGAAGAGAAGGTCATAGAGAAGCCAGAGCCAGTGGCATCAAAGCTGCCACGGCGGGAGCCGGCCCGGGAGCCAGTGCGGGAGCCAGTGCGCGAGCCAGCAGTGGAGCCAGAGCCACTGACGCTGTAGGGGCTGTAGTAGCCCTTGCTGGACTGGGCAGCAGCCTCCAACAGCCGCAGCCCTGTGCCCTCCTCCACCATGCTGCGGTCCAGTGCATCCTTGTAGGAGATCTTGAGCTTGGTCTTGGGGCAGGTGAGGTACTTGGAGTAGGCGCTGACGTCACGGAGCTTCTGTGCGGTGCGGGCATCCACAGTGCCACGCTGTAGGGCATCATCCAGGGACACACGGCCCGGCATGTCAGGCTCAATCAGGCCACCTGTCAGATATTGCACCTCCAGGAAGCGCTGCCCTGCCTCATAGTATAGCCAACCCTTCTTCAGAGCCTGAGCAGCTGACATCTTCGTCTTGGTACGTGGATCCTCAAAGCCAGAGAAGGCTTTCTGAGCCAGGTTGATGCGATCCACCATAATCTTGTCCACCAGGCCTTTGTTAACAGCATCGGTGACAGGGAAGCGCTCACCTGTGATGGGATCGATGATGCCCCCTGTGCAGGCCTGTGCCTCCAGCAGCCGCTGCCCCGTGATGTTGTCCACCAAGTTGCGGTGCATGGCCTCTGTGATGGACACCTTCTCCAGGGTCTCTGTGTCTAAGATGCCAGCCACTGGGCCTGTCTCCTCGGTGGGGTCAGACCAGGAAGTCAGCTGGGTCCTAGAGACTGCGGGGCTGATGGGATAGGAAGATGAGGAGCCCACTGAGGAAGAGCGGGAGCGAAAGCCACTGGCATTGCCTGAGAGCATGTCGGCAAACTCAGTGATGGAAAGTGTGCCAGCACGGTACTGATCCAGTGCAGAGCGGTCAATGAAGTTCTTGGCAATTGCATCATCAATGTCATACTGACGGCCAGAACGGCGGTCAATGATCATGGACTTGACCACACCATCCGAGGAGGAGATGGTGATCTCTTCCCACTCGCACTCCTGCTCAGACAACTCCAGGTATGTCTGATGGTCAATGAGACCCTTGCGGTAGGCCTCATACACTGACATCTCCTTGCCCGTCTCGGGGTCCACAATCACCACACGACGCTTACGTACTGAGGACTTGGACGATGTTTTCCGTTCCCGCTTCTTCTCTTTCAGTGGCAGGAGGCACAGGCCAGTCTGGGGGTCAGTGATACAGCGCTCCATCAGCTGCAGGTAGGTGAGGTTTTCCTCTGTGTTGGGGTCAAAGAATCCCTTGGTGTCATCAGAAGGGTCAGTTAGGATCTCATTCATCTCTTCATCAAAGAGGCCACGCTTGTAGGCCACCTCCACAGGCAGCCGGTGGCTTTCCTCAGGATCAATGATGCCACCTGTAGCAATCTGGGCCTCTAGCAGGCGGATCCCATGGTCTTTCAGGATCAGACCCTTCTTCATGGCCTGGAAAAGGGAGATGAGCTTCCCAGTGTAGGGGTCCTTGTAGCCAGTGACAGCACGCTCAGCTGACAGCAACTTGTCCTTGAACTCAGGGCCCACAATGCCCATGCGCACAGCCTCCTCAACAGTCAGCTTAAGTCCCTTGATAGGGTCAATGACATAGCCAGTAGCTGCCTGGGCCTCCAAGAGTTCAAAGGCAGTGCCAGGGCGAATTATACCCTTTTTCATGGCCTGGTACACTGACAGCCGCTCCTTAGTAGCATCAACAAAGACCCCAGCAATGCAGCTGGTACCCTCAAGGAACTTCTGCAAATTCTTGGTGACCTCCTCAATAGAGGTCAGGCCCTCCTGCAGCTGTAGTGCCGTGGCCTCATCCATGACTTGTGAGCGCACCAGCTCCTCCACGGTGATCTGCTTGCGCAGGCCTCGAAAGGTCAGTTTGCGGGCATCTGAGAGTGGTAGGAGCATCTGACCACTGCCATCATCACGGCGGCACCGCCGGAGCAGCTGTGTGTAGCTGAGGCGTTCATTGCTAGAGGGGTCCATATAGCTGCGCACCTCACTGGGCTCTGAGAGCTGGTCATATGTGTCCTTGTTGAGGTAACCACGTTGGTAGGCCACCTCTAGTGGGAGGTGGAAGCCCAGGCGGGGGTCTACGATGCCTCCTGTGGCCAGCTGGGCATCCAGCAGCCGCAGGGCCTCCTCTGCTGGGATCAGCTCCTTCTTCATGGCCTGGAAGAGTGAGATGGTCTGCTCGGTGTAAGGGTCACGGTAGCCAGTAACAGCTCGCTCTGCTGAAAGTAGCCGGTCATGCAGCTCGGGGCCCACAAGGCCCTTCCGCACAGCTTCATCCACAGTCAGCCGCTCACCCTTCACTGGATCCAGTAGGAAGCCTGTGGCTGCCTGTGCCTCCAGCAGTAAGCGGGCCACCTCAGCACTCAGTAGTCCCTTCTTAAGGGCGTGGTAGACAGACAGTGTCTGCCTGGAGCCAGGCATATAGACACCAGCTACTGAGCCTGTGCCATAGAGATAGCGCCAGGCAGATTCTGCCTCCAGGATCTCACGGAGGCTCTTGGTTCCCTCCCGCAGCAGGTTGTAGCTCTCAAGGGAGATGATCCGGGCCTCATATAGGTCCTCAGCAGTGAGGCGGCGGCGCACATAGTCATAGGATGCCAGGTTCTGCTGTCGGATAATCTCAGTCTTCTCAATAATCTCAATGATGATGATGATCATGCGCTCCTTGGTCACTCGGCCAGCCTGAAAGTCAGCCATCAGCCGGGTCCGCTGCTCCTCAGGGATCAGGTCTGACTGCATCACCTCCCATAGGGACATGGTGGAGCCACCCTGACTGCCACCACCAGGGATGTCAATTTGTGTCTCCTCGAATGCCCTCCGAGTTTCCTCTTCAGTGTACACCTGTGTGGTCTCTACCACCTCGGCCTTCTCAGCCCCTTTCAGGGGTAGCAGGTGCAGGCCTGTCTCAGGGTCCTCCACACAGCGCTCTAGGAGCTGCAGATAGGTGAGGTTCTCATGAGTATTGGGGTCAAAGAAGCCCTTGGTGTCATCACTTGGGTCAGCCAGGATGCGACTCATCTCCTGGTCTAAGTAGCCACGCTGGTAGGCCACATCCACAGGGAGGCGGTGGCTATGCACAGGGTCAATGATGCCACCAGTAGCGATCTGGGCCTCTAGCAGGCGGATGCCATGCTCCCTAAGCACCAGACCTTTCTTCATGGCCTGGAAGAGTGAGATGGTGGTACCCGAATAAGGGTCCTTGTAGCCAGTGACAGCCTTCTCTGCCGACAGCAGCTTCTCATGTAGCTCGGGGCCCACAACACCAGCCTTTACAGCCTCATGGACATACAGGCGCTGGTTACGCACAGGGTCTACCAGAAAGCCAGTGGCTGCCTGGGCCTCCAGCAGCAGTGTGGCAGTGCTAGGTCTGAGCAGACCCCGGCACATGGCCTCATAGATGGTCACCTTCTCCTTGGAGTCTTCCAGGTAGATGCCAGCCAGGCAGCCACTGCCCTGCAGCAGCGTCTGTACAGAGCTCACCTCCGAGAGGTCCTTAACTGATGTCCTGCCATCTTTGAGCTGCTCAAACTGGGCTCTGCTGAGAACCTTGGAAGCCAGGAGCTCACTGGCTGGTACAGGGGCGCGGAGCCCACTGAAGGACAGCTGTTCCTGCCGCTTGATCTCCACCTCTTCAATAATGGTGATAAGGATCTTGATGACCTTCTCCACAGTGACCTTGCCTGTGCGGAACTGCCGTAGCAGCTCCTGCCGCTGCTCCTCTGTGAAGTATTCAGAACTGATGAGCTCCCATACTGTCACTGTCCTATCCTTAAAGCTGCCCATAGGGACCTCAACAGTGGCCTTCTCAAAGGTCTCACGAGCCTGGAGTTCAGAGTAGACCTCCTCCTGCCGGGCCCGGATGGCCTTCTCTGAGAGCAGCAGCAGGCTCAACCCTGTCAGCTGGTCGGGCCGGCACCGCTGCTGGAGCTGGCTATAAGTCACTGGTTCACAGGAGCTAGGGTCAAGGTAGACCTTGGCATCCTCCCTGGGTGTTAACAAGGCCCTGTTGGTCTCCTCATCCAGGTAGCCCCGGGCACAAGCAACATCCAGAGGCACACGGTGGCTCTTGCTTGGGTCCACAATACCACCTGTGGATAGCTGGGCATCCAGAAGGCGCAGGCCCTGCTCCTTGGGGATGAGGCCTTTCTTCAAGGCCTGGAACAGAGAGACACTCTGGCCCGAATAGGGGTCCCTGTAGCCTGTTACAGCTTTCTCTGCCGACAGTAGCTTTTCATGCAGCTCAGGGCCCACCAGGCCAGCACGTACTGCCTCATCCACAGTTAGCCGGGCACTAGTGGCAGGGTCAATCATGTGCCCAGTGCCGGCCTGAGCCTCTAGTAGGGCCACTGCCACATCTGGCTGCAGCAGACCTTTCTTCAGGGCCTCATAGATACTCAGCTTTTGCCCTGCCTCCTCCAGCCACACACCTGCAATGATATTGGCACCCCTCAGGGCCCGCCGCACAGCCTCCACTTCAGCCACCTCTCGCACAGAGCGCTTGCCCTGCTGCAGCTGTTGGTAGAGGTCACGATCGATAACTCTGCTCTCCAGCAGCTCAGCAGCAGGCACCAATGCTCGTAGGCCCTCAAAGCAGAGCTGGCCCTTCTTCTCATGCTCCTCCACCACGGTGATAACTATTTTAATGATCTTCTCTACTGTAATACGACCTGTGCGGAACTGCCGCAACAAGTCCCGCCGCTGCTCTGCTGTGAAATACTCAGAGTTGATGATCTCCCAGATGGTCACTGTCTTGCCCTGAAACTTGCCAAATGGTGCAGACACGGTAGCCTTCTCAAAAACATCCCGGGCCTCAGAGTCGGTGTAGACCAGCTCACCACCCTTGGCAGCCTTATCTGTGAGTGGCAAAAGGCACATGCCTGTCTCAGGGTCCTCCACACAGCGCTCCAACAGCTGCAGGTAGGTGAGGTTCTCATGTGTGTTGGGATCAAAGAAGCCCTTGGTGTCATCACTGGGGTCTGACAGGACACGGCTCACTGCCTCATCGAAGTAACCACGCTGGTAGGCCACATCCACAGGCAGGCGGTGGCTGTGCACAGGGTCAATGATGCCACCTGTGGCAATCTGAGCCTCCAACAAGCGGATACCGTGGTCACGCACAATGAGGTCCTTTTGCATGGCCTGGAAAAGTGAAATCTGTTCCCCAGTGTAGGGGTCCTTGTAGCCAGTGACAGCACGCTCAGCTGACAGTAGCTTATGATGTAGCTCAGGGCCCACAATACCCTCCTTTACAGCCTCATTGACAGTTAGTCGTCGATTCCTCACAGGGTCCAGTAGGAAGCCTGATGCAGCCTGGGCCTCAAGCAAGATGAGGGCTGTGCCAGGGCTCAGCAGCTGCCTCTGCAGGGCTGTGTAGACACTCAACTTCTCATTGGTAGGCTTCAGCAGCAGCCCTGCAATGCTGCTGCGGCCCTGCAGGTACCGATGCACATCTTCCCGTCTTGCCAACTCAGCCACTGTGGTATGGCCCTGTGCCAGCCGCTGTAGTTCCTCTGTGCTTAGGATGCCAGCCTCCTGCAGTCGCTGAGCTGACACCCCCTGGCGCAAGCCCTGGAAGGTGTGTTCAGGCTCCACCTCCACAGCTGGGCCATCAGGGGTATCCCTACCATTAGGTAAGGCCTTTACAGCAGCAGCCTGCAAGGTTGCAACCACTTCTGAGTGTGCCAGGGCAGCCCGATGCTCCTCCTCTAGGCGTTGCAGTCGCTCCCGCAGCCTCTGATTCTCCTCAGCCAACAGTTTCTCCTGCTGCTGTCTCTGTTGTTCCAGGCACTGCAGCTCCTCCTGTTTGCGTCGCACACCCTCTTCTGCCTCACGCTGCCGTCTCCGGGCCTCCTCCATACTAGCCACCAACTGCTGCTTCTCCTTCTCCATCTGCTCCTGTTGCCGCTGCTGTTCCTCACGAAGCTGCTGTGCCTTGGCTACTTCATCCTGGAAAAGCTGCTCCAACTTGGCTTTCTCCTGCTCAATGAAACGCTCTCGCTGCAGCAGGCTGTCTTTCTCAGAGAGGAAGCTCTGTTGTAGGGCCTGTGTTTCCTGCAGCCTCTGCTCCTGCTGCACTGTCTGCATCTATGAGAAATAGGGAAGGAGTGGGCAGTGGTCAGGGAGACTGGAACCCTAGGAGCACCCACCAACCCATCCCAGGGCATACTTCCCCACCAGGCCCACCCGCCTGTGTAGAGGGAGGGCGGTACCTCCTCAGACTTGAGTTGCAGCAACTTGGCCTCTTGCTTGAGCTTCTCCTTTTCACGCTCCAGCTCGGCAATAGCCTCCCGTAGGCGCCCAGCATCTTGGTCACTCTGCTGCCTCTGGATCTCCAGAGTCTGTACCAGTGTCACCTTCTCCTGTGTGGCAAGCTCAGTACGGTGTAACTTCTCACCAATCTCCTCAGCCTGCTTTCGGAAGCGCTGGGCATCTTCCTCTGCACGAGCCTGGGCCCGACTCATCTCAGCCATGCGCAGCTTGAGGCGTTCAGCCTCTGCACTCATTTCTAACTGCCGCTGTCTCTCTGCCTCCAGTGTCCGCTGAAAGCCCTGTGTCTCCTGTTCCAGCTGCTGTGCCATCTGCTCCTTGTCTTCTTGCAGCTGCCGAGCCTGCTCCTGTGCCAGCTCTTTCTGCTGCTGCAGCAGCTCTGCCTCAGCCTTAAGCCGTGTGGCTTCCTGTACTGCCTGTATCTTTTCCTTCAGCATCTTCTCTGCTAGGGCCCGCTGCTGTGCCAAGTCCTCCTCTGCCAGCTGCCGCAGCCGTGCAGCCTCCTGGGCAGCCACACTCAGCCGTGCAGCCTCTTCAGCCACCTGCTTCATCTTTTCAGCTTCCTCCTCTAGGAAGCGCTGCGTATTGTCCTTGTCACGCAAGATAAGTGCACGGTTCTCAGCTTCGATGCGTGCCTTCAGCTTGCTCAGTTCCTCCATCTGCACCCGTACAGAAAACAGCTCCTCCTCCACCTGACTGCGCTGGCGGGCAGCCTCTGTCACCTCTGCCTTCAGCCGCTGCAGCTCCTCATCCAAGATGCTCTTCTGGTGGTCAGTTTCCTCCAGCTGCAGCCGCAGCGTTGTCAGCTCCTGTTCCACCTGGGCTTTCTGCCGTAGTGTCTGCTCTGAGAACTTCTTGTGCTTCTCTATCTCTGCATCAGCTGCCTGCTTCTGCTTCAGGGCTGCCTGCTCTGCCTGTGCCCTCCGTGCTGCCTCCTGCTCGGCTTCTTTACGCAGCTTCTCCGCAGCAGCCTGGGCCTGAGCCTGGGCCTGGGCCTGCTCCTCTGCCAACTGCTTCAGCCGCTCTGCCTCTTCCACCTGCCGCCGAGACTGTGTTGCTTCCCGCTCAGCATGCTCTCGAGCCTCCTCAGCCTCCTCAGCTGCTCGCCGAGCAGCCTCTGCCTCACCACGCAGCCGCTCTAGCATGCTCTGCTCCTGCTGCAGAGTCTGTTGTAGCTCTTGCTCTCGCTGCTGCACCACAAAGGCATGTGCCTTCTCCTCTGCCTGTAGTCGCTTCTGGGCAGCTTCCTGAGCCAACTGCAGCTGCCGAGCTGACTCTTGCTCTGCTCGCTCCCGCAGGCGCCGGGCCTCCTCCACCTTGGCCTTGAGCCGCTCAACTTCCTCCAGCGCAGCCTTGCGCTGCCTTGCAGCCTCCTCCTCAGCCGCCAAGCTCTTCTGTACACGGTCTTCAGCCTCTCGGCGCCGCTGTTCCTCCTCTGCAGCCAACTGTCGCTGCCGAGCAGCCTCCATTTCTGCCTGCTCCTTGCTGCGCAATGTGTCCTCAGCATTGCTGCGGATGCGCCCCAGCTCCAGCTCCAGCTCTGCCTTGCCGGCAGTAGCTTTCTCAAAGCTCACCTTCAGTGCGAGGATCTCCTCCTCCACCTGCCGCCGCTGCCTCAGCGTGTCCTCCACCAACCCCTTCTGCCGCTCGAGCTCACTCTCGGATGCCTTCCGCAGCTGGGCAAGGCGCTCCTCAATATCAGCCTTGTGCAGTGCTGCCTGTTCCTCTAGCTTCCGCCTCTGGAAGGCCTCATCCTCTGCCAGCCGCCGTAGCCGTTCATTCTCTGCCTCCTTCTCCTTGAGCACAATCTCTGCCTCCGTCTTAAGCCGTGTGGCTTCACTGATGGCAGCCAGTTTCTCAGCAAGCACCCGCTCTGCCTCAGCACGCTGGCGCTGTGCATCCTCCTCAGCCAGCTGCCGCTGCCGCTTGGCCTCCTCAGCCAGGGCACGCAGGCGGGCAGCCTCCTCGGCCAGCTCACGGAATCGGCTGGCTTCAGCTTCCAACCTCTGCTTGGACTTCTCACTGGTAGAGCGGGACTCTTCCTCAGCTCGAGCTTTGCTGGCCAGCAGCACCTCCATCTCCGCCCTCACCTTGGCCAGTTCTGCCTCCAGCTCCCGGCGCTTCTGTGTGGCCTCAGCTGCCTCACGCTGCAGCCGGGCCAGCTCCTCTTCCAGCAGCTGCCGCTGCTGTTCCCCCTGCTCAGTCTCAGCCCGTAGGCGAATCAGCTCCTGCTCTGCTGCCAGGCGCTGCTGTGCAGTGCCCTCTGCCAGCTGCCGCTGCTTCTCTAGCTCCTGCTCGGCCAGTTCCCGTTGCCGCACAGCCTGTTCTTCTGCCTTACCACGCCGCCGGGCCTCTCGCTCTGCCTCCTCTTTCTGCTTCTCGGCCTCGGCCTGCGCCAAGCTCTTCTGCTGTGCTACCTCTTCTGCCTGCAGCCGCAGCCTCAGTGCCTCATTGGCCTTTAGACGCCAGCGCTCCAGTTCCCGCTCAGCCTCCTCACGAGCATGTTCAGTTTCCGCCTGCTGCTGTGCCCGCCGCTCTGCCTCCTCCCGCAGCTGGGTCACTGTCACATGCTCTTCCTGTAGAGTGCGCTCCAGCTGTGCAGTCTTCTCTGCAAAGGAGGCACGCTTGCTCTGCAGCTCTGCCTCTGCACTACGTTGAGCTGTCTCAAGGGCTACCTGCACTTGGCGTGCCCGCTCTGCCTCTGCCTGCCGCAGCCGCCTCTCTGCCTCCTCAGCTTGTAGTCGCAGCTCCTCAAGTGACTGCAGAGCCCTCTGTTTCTCTCGAGCTGCCTCAGCCTCAGCCTTCACTCGCAGGGCCAGCTCTGCCTCTGCTTGACGCTTACGCTGGCTCTCCTCCTGTACCTGCCTCCGCAAGCGCTCAGCCTCCTCCTGTGCCTGCCGTTTCTGTGCTTCTGCTTCCTCTGCCCGTGCACGCAGAGCCTGCAGCTCACCCTCAGCCCCACCACGCTGGCGTTCAGTCGTCTCCAGTTGAAGACGTACTACACGAATTTCCTCCTCAATGCGCAGCCTATTTCTTTCAGCTGCCTCCACCTGGTGAGTCTTGGCCTGGATCTCTGCCTCTGAGCTCTGCCGCAGATGCTGCAGCTCTTCCTGGATACTGCGTTTCTGCTGCTGTGCATCCACTGCTGCTTCTTCCCGTCGTGTCACCTCCTCCTGCATTCGCCGTTGCAGTTCCTGTGCCTCCAGCTCCGCCTGCACTTTGGCCTGGGCATGTGCCTCAGCCAGCTGCCGCTGCTTCTCCAGCGCAGCCTCCACCTCTGCAAGTCGCTCCCGCTCCTCTGCCCGCTGCTGCTCGGCCAGCCTCTATGGCCATAGCAGAGAGAGGAAGAGAACCAGAGAGAGCGTGAGCGTGAGGCAGGTGCCAGGTGCTCACGTGACACGGTACCACCACAGTTCACTCGGACAGTGCGATGCAGGGGGACAAGGGAGGACAAGAATCCCAGCCCAGCCAAGGAGATAGCGTGCACCCGCCCAGGGCACTCAGGCAGCGAGCGCAGCCAGACCCACTGTGCTCACCAGCCTGGGGAAGGAGGCCCAGGCGTCCTCCCCTCTTCCCGCAGACAGGCGACGGAGACAGACAGTGAGGGCAGAGAGAGAGAAAGAGCAAAGCAGGAGGCTCGCAGGATCTGCAAGCCATGCCCACCACAGTCCTGCCCAGCTCTGCCCAACACCAGCAGGTCTGGCTTCCACTATGAGTTCCTCTAGAGGGCCACTTCTAAAGCTAAATGAGTGGGACAGGGTGAGAAGGCTGGAGTGGGGAGAGCAAGGCAAACCTGAGCCAGCTCAGAAGAGGGATTCTGGAGCCAGCAGACCTGAGCAGAGGAGGTCGGCCCAACAGGGGGCCACTCAGGATGTGGGAAGGAACTACACAAGTGACACCGAGACCACCCATAGTACCTTGGGATACTATTCCTCCCCAGCCCCCATGCCCTAAAGCAGGACTCTTCCTAGAGCAATGGGCCAAGTGGAACCACAGAACTGCCAGAAGAACACACGAGAGCTAGTGGGATGCAGTTGAGAACACTTGCCAAGGGAAAAGAGAGGAGGTACCAGCCACCATGGGGAGAGCAGTGTAGCACCCAGCCAAAGTGAGGCCACAGGCCAAGGTGAGGGCAGCCTGGGTAGCTGTGCTGGGGAGGGATGCTGGGTGACACCAGGCAAGAGTGCGAGAAGCTGTGTAAGTGGTCTCTGACAGCTTCCAGTGGGCTGAGTTTGGGGCAGGGCAGGCAGAAGGGCTTCCCTCAACCCACCCTGTATGACTCCAACCATACCTCCTCCTCCTCCATGCGCCGCAGTGTCTCAGTGATGAATTTAATGTACTGGCTCGTGAGAGTGGTCAGCTCACTGTACCGTGTGCGAAGGTCTACATACTGGGGAAAGGGGAGAAGTTAGTCAGCTAAGAGCTGAAACCCCATGAGTCCCACCAGCCCAACCATGGAGACTCACTCTGCCTCATCCTACCTCTTGGATTACACTCTCCGACCCAGACTGGACCTTGGGCTTCTTGGCTGGGGAGGCCACTGGCTCAAGCTGTGCTTTGTACGTGACCAGATGGAGCTCATAATCCTGCAAGGACACACTGGTCAGCTGTCAGCTCCATGGAGTGCCTGGCCTCCATGCTCACTTCACAAGCATTCTCAGGCCTGGCCCAGTCCCAGAGTCATCTCCAGAGTCCCAGCCCCACCATCTTGGCAAGTATGTCCAGGGATGGGTTTTGATACAGATGGCAAAGAGGACTTACCTTAATGGCATTGATGTACTGCTTGGCAAACCTCTGGCACTCCTCTACCTTCTCACCATGGCGCTCAATTTCCTCCAACAGAGCCTGTGGGGAGGGCGATCAGTACTGACAGCTACAGGGAAGCCCTGCCACCACCTTCCCCAACCTGGACCCACCTTTTCCTGCTGCAGCTGCTCCCGCACGGCCCGACTATTGGCCATGGGCACAGCCTGGATCTGTTCCTGACGCCACCTGGCATCCTGTAGCCAGGCACTCAGTGGGTCTGCACTCTCTCGGTAGTAGCGCAGTTGGCGGCCCAACTGCTCCAGCTCCCGCTGGCGCACATCAGTCTGAGCCAGCACAGCCTGCCAGCGCTCCAGCAGCTGGGTGACCCGCTCACGCCAGCGTTCCACCTCCACGTCCCGTTCCCCATGCCGCTGCTGCAGCCGCTCGCCTACTTCCTGTGCCCCCCGAAGTTCATCTTTCAAGGCATCAAACACTGGCTGCTGAGCCTCTGCCTGGGCCCGAAGCTTCTGTTGGGCAGAGGGGAGGCCAGTGCTGTTTAGCCATGGCTCCTGCTGAACCCTGCCCCTGGGCACCTGGTAAGGGACAAACCCAAGTACCTTTAGTGAGGCCTTTGTGGCCTCTAGCTCTGGGAGGGTGGCAGGAACAGCCTGGACTTCCTTGAGCTGCTCCTCGTGGGCTCTGAGCATCTCCTCAGCCCCCTGAGTGCTGCGGATCACCAGGCTGATGGTCTTTAGCCTGAAGAAAAGCAGAGCTCAGGACCAGGGCACAAGTGGGCCCTGGGGAGTGGCACCAGAGGTCCCTGGGTGCCTCTTGCTAAGCCCAGATTTCTGTGGCCACAAGTCTGACAGAGAAGAACAGACACCTGGGTAGTTAGAGAGCGTCTCAGGACAGGGACACTTAGTCTGCAGCATGAAGACCAGGAAGGAGGATGCTCCAGCAAAAAAAAAACAGCAGAGTCTACGGTCCTCTTGGGTGGCAAATGGTGCCACCCAAGAATACAGTTTTCAGCCTTCTAACTTAAAATAGGCTGAAGGGGAAGGGCTTACCACCATAGCACTGACTGATTTTTGTTGGTATTTGTGAATAAAGGGTAGACAAAAGACCAATGTACTGTTTGCAATAGAGGAAGAAATAAATGCTAGAGTCAGGTCAGACAAGGCAGGGATAGAGACAGACTTCTCTGCCATTAGAATACCTTAATATCTCACTAAGATATTCAAATTACAAACAAAAGATAGGAGCAAGGTTTGATCCCCAGCACCACATGCCATGCTGGCCCTGCTGAGCCAGCCACCAAGACCAGGATGGTGGCGTACACCCGTAATCCCTGTGCTGGGGAGGCTGAAACACAAGGACCACTATGAGTCTGAGCTGCAAAGCGAGACCCTGTACCAAACACGTAAAAATACAGAAAAGATCTGCAGCTGAGCATGAAAGTGGGGCAGGAGGGAGGCAGAAAGGACCAGTCAGGTAGAAACCCTGCAAGCCAACAAGAGCTCTAGTTTGAAGGGAAGAGTCTGGTGGGAGGAGAGCTGGGAGGCCATGAAGAGCCTCTTACCAACCCAGCCCTGTACTGTCTCACCTACTACCTCCACTTCTAACTGTTCTTCCCAGGTGTTCATCCCCTTCCTCCACCAAGAAGACCCTTCTAAAGCCCCGCTGTCCTCCACTTAGCAAACCTTTCCCTTCTCTGAACCTACTGGGCTGTGTTACTGTGCCCTCACAGTCCTACGTACCTGATCGAGGCTTCATCTTTCTTCTGGCCTGTATTTGCATTCCCTTCTGTCTAGTCTGGACCACCTCCTCTCTTGCCCTCACACCCTCATCTCATCATCATGAGCCCCAAGGACTCCATCTTCAAAATACATAAGGACCAGAAATCTGCTTATCCCCTCCACAGCCACCACTCTGGTCCAAGCCTAGTCTCCTGGCCAGAGTACTCAACAGTCCCCAATTTGTCCCATGTCCCATCATTCCTCTGCTCTGCATGCTCCTGATATCACAGCCCTTACCACAACCTGTTCCAAACCTGCCCTCTCCCTGCACAGGGCACTCACTTCTCCAAATAGATGGCAGAAAGGCTGCGGACCTGCTCCAGCTTGCCAAGGGTCAGTTCCAGCTCTGAGCGCAGGAGGGGGGCTGCAGATGATGGCTCAGGCAGGGCCAGGACCTTCTCAGCCTCAGCAGAAAGCCGGGCCACCCCTTTCCCCAATCCTTCTACTTCAGCTTGTGCTTTCTAAAGAAAGAACAAGTAGGGGAACAGTGACCACCAGAGCCAACACATAGAACCCTGAATCCTGGATTGGGATGTGTGGGGACAGGGGCAGTGCCTACCTGCTGCTCAGCAATACGTTGGGCACACTCCTTCGCAGGTTCCTTGTCTAGTGGCAGCCGCAGCCGGTGCACAGTGCGTGTCTCGCAGGCCTCTAGCTGCAGCCGGATGTCCTTGAGCTCCGAGATACAGCGCTGGCAGCGAGACTCCTCCTGCTCACCTAGGGGGACATCCCCGTCACTCAGCTGCCACTGGCTGTCAGCCTACCTGCCCATTGACACTGCCCAATGTATACCCTGCTCCAGGCTCTGTAGCAGCTGCTGGTAGTGGCGACTGCAAGAGCTGTACTCCCGCTCTGCCACCAGCCGGTCCTCAGGCCCAAAGCCACCGGCATCCTGGCTGTCTCGCAGGAAGGCCTGATAGTGTAGCTCCAGGTTGCGCAGAGCTTGGCGCTGCTCCTCTGGCTTTAATGTTCGGAACTAGAGGAACACATACAGCTGAGCATGTGGTAAGCTGGCTGGAGCCCTCACCATCTCCTCCTCCCTCAGAGGACCCATGGCCAGCCAGGGCCAGGCATACCGTGACAAGGGACCAGGAGCGGATGAGCTGTATATCCCGGCTAAAGCTCTGCCATGCCAAAAGGCTCTTCATGTCCACATGCAGCTGGTGCCACAGTGCAACCAGGGCCTGGTGCTGGGCCTCCAGCCTGACAGGTCAAAGCCACCATCAGGGATGTCTGAGACCACTCCCACTGTCCACCCTTCTACACACAGACCCCCGGCCACCTACCTGGTGATGGCCTCCTGGGCCTCTTGGTTGGGTGGGGGCACGAGGAAGCATACAGAAGGCACAGCAGCCTCATTGCCAGAGTTGCTGAGCACCTTCCAGTATGATGGCTGTGCAGGGCCCACCAGCTGGCACTGGTCACCTTTATGCATGGTCACCTAGGGACAGTCAGAGACAGTGACAATGTGGCCATGCCCATACTCCCACCTGGCAACCTTTTCAGGCCCACATGGCCCAACTCTCACCTCCACCTGCTTGTAGTCACACACGGCCTGCAGTAGCACATGGCCTCGCACAGGGTAGGCTGGGTTACGGGGCTTCAGCTGCACAATGGCTTTGGCCCTTTTGGCCAAACCAGACAGGTGGCCCTTGTAGTCATTCAGCTGCTCCTTCTCATCCTGTAGGAAGGAACAGTTCAGGGCAGATACAATCAGCATCCATATACAGGCATCAGACACCCTGGCATCCCCAGGACTAAGAAAGCCAAGTTTGTAGATCCTTCCTCAGCTGGGGTGGGGGCACCGGAGGCAGAAGACATGGCTAGGACACGCTAGGGCTTGTTCCCCTACCAGATCCTACTGTGCCTCTTTCTCCGCAACCTAAACTGAGTGTGCCATCCTAACTCATTCACTATATTCTCCAGGGAAGGGGTAACAGCCTAGCTATATTTTGGACCCTGCATTATAATCACTCTTGCTGGACTGGCAAGATAGCTCAGCAGTCTAAAGAGCCTGCTTAGGCAAGCTTAAGCAGGCATAGGGGACTGCGGTTCAATCTCCAGAACCACATGCCACCAGCCCCACCCTCAGGGCAGGCTGAATTGCCAAAAAAATTCACTCTTGCCTCCTCACCTGGCTGCAAAGGGCCAGCTCTTCTTCCTGTCTAGCCCCTTGGTGAGAATCAGGCCTCCCAAGGGCTATCTAAGACTGTGGGCCACAGTCCTCTGGCAGGGTGGTGGAGAGGCATAGGGTGTCCTATACCTGTTGCCCTCTCCCAGACACTGTGGCTAAGGCATTGGCCTTTGCAAACCACAAAGCCAACTCCTCCCTCCTTCACTCCTACCCAGAGCACTGGCCCTCCTGAGCATAGCTCTACCCTGCTCCATGGCCTGTGGACATCATACCCAGCCCTCCACAGCCTTAAGAACTATGTCTGCTCCAGACATTGGGCCAGAAAGCCAGAGCCCATTGACAATCAAATGTGTGGGACATCAGCTTTTACAGGCCTCCATTCATGTCAGCTTCAGGGGTAAGGCTCTCATAGCTTCAGCCAGCCACTTCCACCAGCCCCTCATTTCCCATCATGCCCCCAGCCCTCTAGCCCAGCCTGTCCCCATACTCCTGCCCAAATCTGCCTTACCTGGGCATCTTGTAGAAGGTCTTCAAGTCGGGTGACAGTGATGGAGCGATCACAGCTGTACTTTCTACGTAGCGTTTCCTGCAGCTTCTGCAGCTGCTCCTCAGCCTCCCGCACATCTGAAAAGAACTGGGGTGGTGGGAAGGGTTATGGCAAGCTGTCTGTTTTAGGCTAAAGGAATGAAGCACAGTCCAAGGGGTGGCAAGCGGAGAGGATTCTGACCCTAACTCAGAGGGACAAAGTACAAGAAGCATATGGCATCGCCTGGACAGCAGTGTCAGGAACCATGCATCATCCTACAGTTGGGGGGTTCCCACCAGGATCTGTGGCTGAACACCAGGAAGGAAGAGACTCCAGTTCTCACCTGAAAGTAGGCCGTGTTCTCCTTCAAGTGCGCCTCGATGCAGCAACACAGCTGCAGCATCCAGCTCCACTGTGTCTGCAAGGCAGCCTGGAAAGACTGCAGCACAGAGCATCCTCAGGCTCCTCTTATACTCTTGGGCCAAGGGTGGTTCGTGCAGCCCCTCCCCATGTACCAGGGCCTAGGACACTCACTCACCCCCACGCCTACCCATGGTGCATCTTCCATAGTGCTATACTCCCCTCACCTCCACTGTGGGCCGAGCAGGATGGTCCTCCCGAAGCAGCCGGTCTCCAGTGTTCTGTATCTCTTTGATTTTCTTCTCCTTCAGCTCCAGCTCACGCATCAGGGCCTGATTACAGGAGCATAGCGTCTCAGGACAGGGTCAGGGTAGGCCGGGGTTTGTAGTCTCCCAGCAAATACAGCCCAAGTACAGTGCTGATCTTCATTAAGTGTGGAGCTGAACTTCACTGGCCACCCAAGTGGCTCTCAACATTGGGGGACAATGAGGGCACGGGTTGGGTACAGAGGAAAGAGGTGGGGAGGGTGCTTGCAGGAGAGTTCTGGGGGGCCAAGGTGCTTCACCGAATAGCTTTCCTTCTTCGCAGCCATGTTGGTATTGCGGTCACTCCAGTCAAAGCCCACCTCCTCCTCTTCTTTCTCATTCAGCCACATTAGCTCCTTGGTGGCAGCTGCTACAAAGCCATGAAGGCTCTCCAGGGCTCGGAGCCGGGCCTTGGAGGAATTCTGCAGGCAAGAATATCTCAGCAGGTTGCAGCCACCCACCTCCCCCAGCCCCACATGGCCTCCTCCACTTACCAGCAGCTTGGCATACTGCAGATCCAAGCGACCCAGACAATCTCGGTAGGCACCCCGGGTGGCAGGGGAGAGCTGGCCCTATAGAGCACAAAAGGGGTGAGGCTTACAGAGCCTGATACCTGGCCTATACCCACTGCCCACTCCAGGAGTGCTGCCTACCTCATCACTCCGAGCCCGCTCAATCTTGGCCCGGAATTCCTCAATGGACTGATGCAGGCCTCTGTGGCTCCCCAACTGAGCCTCCACACTGGGCAAGTCCACGCCCCATTCAGCACTGTCCACCCGGCGCTGGTTCTCCTCCACCCAGGCCAACAGGTCCTGTAGGTAGCGCAGGGTGGAGTCCTCCAGTTCAGGGCGCCTCTGTGTACTCTGCAGGGTCACCTGGGTCACAGGGGCAGCCACGCCTGCCTTCAGCCGAAGATTGTACTCTGTGCGGATAGCCACCAGGCGCTCATGCAGGCGGTATACCCTGGGAAGCAGAGGAATTGGGAGGGTCAGCTGGGCCCAGGTTTACCACCCCAGACCACATGGAGAAGGCATGTCAGTCCCTACCTGCGGTACATCTGCTCGCCCTGCGGGTGCCGCCCATCTTTGAGGGTTTGTACATCGTTGAACAACAGCCGGATCATGTTATCAGCCTTGTCCAAGTCCCGTTCCACCTCCCCTGCCCGCTGTGGTGTCTTGCCTGAAGCCAGCAGCCGGACATCCTGTAAGGTGTTGCCTGTGATCAAGAGCCTGGCTGGCCCTCCTAAATCATACAGCTCCCCGCCACTTCCCCAGCCTGGGACTCAACCTTTGCTGGCTTGTTGCCTCAGGGTCCCATCCCTTCCTGCCCCTCCTGCCAGCCCCACACATCTTTCTGACACGTGGACAAGCTTTGACAAGCCTGCACAATCTAGCTCTTACAGAGTGAGGATCCAGTCAAAGTAATCCTATGGAGTGTAAGATGGAGGCCTTTTATGATTTCTATAGGATCCTGTACCTCATCCCTCATCATCCACCCCTGTAATGTATCATACTGACAGAACTTTGCTCAGGTCCCACAGGCACTCAACTAGCAGTAGGGGCAGGTGTTGCCCCAGCAGTAAACTGCTATGAAGGAGGGGTTGGCCTACAAGAGAGTAGGGTTTCCTGCCTGGTACCAGAAGCCATTCCTGCCCTGAGTAAGAGACTAGAGTTGAAAAAATATCCCAAGGGAGGAGCTGGTCCTGGTTTCCTCACCCAATGCCCCGCCCTGCCAAAACAGCCAAGGAGGCCTGGTCATAGGGTCTACACTTGAGCTCCTCCCACCTCCCTCAAAACCCAGACCCACCCCTTACTCCTCCCTCTTCACCCCTTACTCCTCCCTCTTCATCCCTTTCTTCCTCCCCCTCACCGACTGCAGCAGGGCGTCGGCCTGATTCAGCTGCTCTTCACACAGCCCAGCCTCCATCTGCAGCTTGCTCACAATGCGCTGAAGGCACTCCAGCCTGCAACCCAGAGCATCCCTGAAACCCGTGGTGGTCTAGGGGGGCTGCCACACTCAGTGCCAGTGAGCAGCTCTCCCCAGCTCCAACCTCTCCGCTTGCCTGGGGACCAATGTCCTGCTTGCCTGGGGCAAGCTCAGGTTCCCTAGCCTTGGGGGGAATTTCCTCCCCAGGCAGTGACTCACCCTTGGGTGGCTTCCCTGTAACCACAGGGCCCCACCCACAACCCACTGCCAATTCCCCACACCACCCACCTCTCAAACTCGCTCCGGAGTTGCTTTTCCCGCTCTAGGATGGCCACATGCAGCTTGCCCCATTCCTTCTCCACATCCAGGGGGTGATAGCCAGGGGGTACCTTGAGTTGACCTGCTTGCACTGCACCCTGGGAGTGAGACAGAACTCAGTCCCAAGCTGTAGATGGTGGGCATGTAGGGCCTGGCCCTCAAGCCCCCAGCCCACCTAAACTGGAACAGCCCTGGTCCCAAAAGCTCCAAGACAGGCACTGGGGCTGTGTGATGTGTAACTCACTTCTGTAGGGGACACTTTGTCTACCTCCCCAAGGGACACCTTACCCACCTCCCCTAAGAAACATTCCACTCACATCCCTAAGGGACACCTCACTCAACTCCCTAAGGGACACTCCATTCACCTCCAAGGACTGGTAGATGCCCTTGGACCGGTTCTTGTCAGCCTCCTTGGCTGGAAGCTCTGTCTCCTTAAATTTTAGGAACTGGCACCACAGGATCTGTGTGGAGAGGAGTGTCAGGAGCTATGCCAGGGTAGGCAGAAGACCCTGGCCATGTGGGCAGACCCACCTCTATCTCTTCAAAACTAGAGGGGAATTTTCGTTCCTCAAAGGCAGCGGTGTGGTGCCGGATCCACTGTAGCAGCAGCAGAACCAGCTCCCGGTACTCCTGCCAGCGGAGCTGCAGCTCCTGTGGACACACAAGCAGTCAAGGACCAATGGGGCTAGACTTGCCTCCCACTGTCCCTGCACCACTACTCACATTGGCCCTCACCCCATCCTGTGCACCAGGCACACGGGGCATGGCATCATAAAGGGATGAGACGTAAGTAATGATGGATTTCTCATCAGGCTGTGGAACATCGACATCTGTAGGAAAGGGCAGGGTCAGAGGAGCTTATGCAGCTTCAGAGAGGCAAAAACAAGAAAGGTCAGCAGCTTGTACCTTCAGGGTCCAGGAGCCGAGTCACACCCAGGTCCCGCTCTGCCACAGAAAAGGCCTGGTCCAGGTTCTCTAGGTTGGTCTGGTGATACACTTTATTCATGTCAATGAGCATAGGTCTGTGGACAAATGAGCAGGTGAAGCCGGCTAGATGGGGGCACTGAGGCCCACTGATAGGTTGGCCCAAGGCAAACTACCCCACATAACCTGGTAAAACACGGAGCCCTGATCCTACTGTCTTCCATTCCTCTAATACCCCCAACCCTGCCCACATGAGCAGATCTGAAAGGATGCTATTGTCCCCATTCCTCAAGAGTTCAAGGGGCCTGTAATGGGCACTGGCTTATGGTACTGAGTAGAGGGTGCAGTCAGCCTGGGGTCCCTGCAGCCCAGCTGGCAAGCCCTGCTGAGGTGTCCCTGTGAGCAGAACCTGCATCCTACCCTCAAAGGTCTTAAGGACCTGGAGGCTCTTCTTAAGATCCAGAAGCAAAAAGACAATACCCAGAAGGAGCTGAGCACCTTCCAGAGACAGCTGGCTGGCACTCATTCCCATGGGCACCAATTTCCTATCAGTAGGACATACCTCCTGCCACCCTCTTGGCCCTAACTTCTTTGAAGACACCCCAGCTGGGGTGCCTCCAGTTCAGTCCCCTCTGCCCCCCAGGCCACATACTTGTGCCGATGGATGATGGCATTGAAGAGGCGGCCATCACGCCAGCTGGAGGTGAAGTTGTCACAGCGCAGGCCCTGGTAGCCCTCTACCATGCGCTGTGACCACAGCAGCAGCTTCTCTTTGGCCGTCATGTCCTCCGACTGCCCACTCACCTGGATGTCTGAGATCTACCCCACACAGGGTAGGAAACAACAGTTCAGCCACGGCCACCCACCTGCCCAGCTGTCCAACCCCACTTGTTACCTATGACCACCTAAATGAGTGCAGCTGTGGCTCAGCACCCAGCAGAGGGTCACCAGGCCCCATTTGAGGCAGCTTCCATGTCAGGGAGTCATTGTATCTCAGTACCACAAACCCAGGCCACTCTAGAAAGGAGTTACCACCTAAGTCAGGACCTTCAATGCCCAGTAATAACATGGGGTGGGAGGTGAACCCAGCCTACGCACCCCTTAGTGCACTCTACACTCCCAGTGGCTGGCACAGAGTAGCTTATGGGAAAAAAGCGTAAGAATGAGACCCCTAAACCTGGCCTAGAACTCCTAGGCCTAGAAAAGTCTGTTGCATTGAGGATTGGGGAGGTCAAGGGCCTCTGTGTTTGCAAGCAGGAGTGCAGGGGTGGTTCTAGCTGGTGGGTATAGCATGTGCGCCTGGCACTTCATCCATTTCAGGCCTGGGTCTGTGTGAACACACCCGTTGGCATGTGTCTAGCTGTCTGAGGGCCTGCCAGCTATGTGAGTCAGCTGCTGTGCCAGCCTGGCTCTCCTGCTCAGATCTCAGATTTGTGGCTTCCTGTGTGGCCAGCACAGGCAATGAGTGAGTCAGCCAGGCCAGCCCCTACAGCTCCAGAAGCTTCCCCAGGGTAGCCAGCAGAGAATAAATTCCTCTAAGGAGGCTCTGTGGGCCCTGCCCAGCTGAGGCCAGAGGGTACAGGATAGGTGATTCTTAGAAAGGCCTAAGACCTTGGGCCACAGAACCAACACAGGGATGAGGCTGGCAGAGAGGCTTCCAGGAACTACCATTCCAAGGGTGCCTTCTGCAGGCCCCACACAGCCAGTGAGTGAGCCAGCCCACCACCCTAAAGATCCCTGGGGGCAGCAACTATACCTGGAAGTGCAAGATGATGGTCCAGATCAGGCCAAGGGTCAGCTTGGGGTTGCCATCAGCAATATCATCATTCCTGATATTCACCAGCTTCACCTATGAGCAAGAGACTGTCAGTCACTGGCCACAGGGTAGCAGCTCAGAAAGAGCAGCAGCTCAGAGAGGGCAGCCACTCAGAGAGGGCAGCCGCTCAGAGAGGGCAGCCGCTCAGAGAGGGCACCTGGGGTTGGGGGAGCCTTACCTGGCGGTGCCGGAGATAATCCAAGGCAATCTGGACATTCTGCAGCTTGTGGAAGCGCATCCTCCCCTTCTCCCGGGGCTAAGACAAAGCATGGAATAGTCAATGTCCACACAGCTACTGCTACCCAAGGTGCCACCCCTCAGAGCCCTCCAAAAGCAGCTGCAGCAACTGAACCAAGGGTCTTCCCAATGGGGCAGTAGTCCCGCCTATATTCCAGATTCACCCATCACAGTGAGGACTAGGAGTCTACTGGCCTAATGGACAGGCCCAGGAGGCCTTGGAAAGCCAGTGACCCAAGTTATGGAAAAGAAAGTGTGGAGAGGAGATGATAGCTAGGGAGCTGCAGGTGGAGGGTAGTGGCATGGAGGGGCAGTCCTCCTGCCTGGCAGTGGTGGCCACTGCAGCTTCTGGTGGGTTCCAGCCCCAGCCCCAGGCACAGCAGCAGGCAAGACAGCTTAATGCATAACCATCCACCCACCAGAGCTAGATGTGGGTTGAGCTAGACTGGCCACCAGCCCCAGGTGAGCTAGGCTCCACATCTCAGCGAGCCCACGTGCTAGCACTCACCAGGCACAACCACTCACCAGGCGCAAGCTCCTGATTATGTCCCGCTCCCTCAGCTGCCCAGCCAGAGCAGGGCAAAGGGTAAAGGGCAGAGATCAAGATTCAGAATCCAAGCAGCAGAGAAACCAAAGCAGAGCAGAGCATGAGGTTACTGTGTTAAGGCTCCAATGCAGAGGACAGCAAAGACCAGAACAGCCTGTGGCAACAGAATTATAGCCACCCCCAGGCCAGGGCTTCCATGTGATACAGAAACCCTGGATCAGGAGATGCACTGGAGGGAGGTAGGGCAAGGCCAGGCTGCTTCCAGGGAGGAGGCAGGAAAAGCTAAGCTACACAGAATGGTAATCAGGAAAGGGCTCAAGGACGGATGACAGGCAGGGCTGTGCGTGCGTGTGTGTGTGTGTGTGTGTGTGTGTGTGTGTGTGTGTGTGTATGTACATACCAAGTTGTCCCCAGAGAGGACCTCCAGCAGGGAGATGAGGTTGTGGCCATCTCGGAGGTCTTCATACAGGTCACTGATATGCCTCTGGGCCTGTGGGGACAATGGGGCTACGGTGACCGCAGGTTCTCCACAGCCACATACAGCTAAGGAAAGGCGGAGTAAAGTGTAAGGTACAGCCCAAGAAGGAAAGAGGAAGGGGCACATAAGTGCCCCTGTCCTACACAGGTACCTACCTCTGCCCTCCAGTGCTATGGCAGAGCCAGGAGATCAGAAGAGGAGCAAGAGGAGCAGGCGTGGGAGAAGACAGAAAATAACAGGTTTCAGAGATGAAAGAGGAACACAGCAGCGTGAGGACACAGGGAGGGGGCACAGGCTGGTGTCACCCCCACATGCTGCTACCACCAACCTTGATGAGGTGTTTGTTGACCCACTTGGTAAAGGTTTTCTTCTGGACACGGTCTCGCTCATCTGGAAGAGAGAAGGTCAGTTTACCTGGGGCTTGGAAGCTTAGGAGGCACCCAGAGGTGACCACCATGAAGACAAAGAAGTCTGGTCAGACAACCCCACCTGAAAAGGACTAAAAGCAGCCCCAGCTTTAAGGCCTTTTCAAGTCACAGAGACTAGCTGGAACCCCAGCTCCCAGACTGGCTAACACAGCAGAGACCAAGGAACCTAGGACCAACCAGCTCTAGCCCAGACAGGAGACTGGGCCCCTACTCAGCCCCCACACTGTTTCCCAAGGAGATGGGAGGGTCCAGAGCCAAAGCACCCAGAATCTGGTGTGTAAGTCACACAAGTCAAGGCCTGCCCCACCCCACTTGCTTCCTCTCAGGCCGTGTAGAGGAGTCACTGCAGGGCCAGGCCAGCCAAGTGCTATATGGGGAGCTAACAAGACAGTGGGTTCTCCCCATCCCTGAGGGACCCTTCCTATCCTGGCCCCATACTCCAGGCTCAGAGACCAATCTGCACTGGCCTCTCATTAGTCTGTCCCCCAAACCCAGACCCCCTCAGTCTGGGCCCCCACCCCACTCTAATGCCAAGGTTTCCTGCCACAGGAAGCAGCTAGCCCTTCCTGCCACAGAGACCCATCCTGTCCAGCAGGAGTGCCTGCTACCTTTTTTCCCCTCGGAGGCCCTAAGCACCGCTAGGTAAAGGTTGTCCTCTGAGTTGGTTCTCTTGCCACCTAGACCTTCAAGCTCAGGAACGCGGAGTCGGTGCTGAGACATGGCGCAGAACCCGCCCCTTCGTCACTCTGTCTCTCCACCCTAAGGTGCTGTGCTCTGGGCACCCAAGCAGCACACCAGGTCCTGAAGGCTAGGGCTGCGCTGGAAGCTGTCCGCAAAGGCTCAGCTCTAAATTGCAGTTGCAGCGGCCACTCCCAGTCATACTCCCCAGCAAGGCCGACCCACCTCTGAGCCCCACCCCACTTTGCCCGGCCCCCCAGAGGGGAGTGTCCCGGCAGGAAGGAGGAAGGCAGCCCCTCCCCCATGGTCACACCCTGGACCCACCAGAAACAGGAAACCCGGGTTTCCTCTGTTGCCCTGCAATGGGACTCAAAGAGATTTAGAGGGGGACCTGGCACTGGCATCAGGGCACCATCCTCAAGGCCACCCAGAACTCTTTGTCACACATGAAGGGGAGGGAGAACTACCCCACCACCACACAGAAGAATGCCTGAGTCAGGGGCCACACCTGTTTTAACACTCCAGCTATCCCTTCAGTCCTCCCACCTCCCTGCTGGGCCAGAAGGAACCCCAACCAGAACACTTGGGTAGGGGGAAGGGACCAGTTAGCTAAGCCACATTTTAGAACTGCACTAAGAGGTGGCCAGGGCCTATCCCTCAGGCCTGGCTCCTTGGGCCCCTACTTCAGGGCCAGCTTGGCTTCCCAGAATCCCCTAGGGGTTGGGCTAGGTTTGCCCAACCCTAGGCCCAGCCAGGCAGAGCACACCTCAGGCAAAAGCAGCACATAGCTGGGCAATGACTCATCTGAGCAGGACCGCCCAGCCTGAGCTGCAGGGCACCTCTCCAAGAAGTGCTGAGAATGAGGGGAGCACCAGAGGGGGGCACAGCCAGTGAGTCAGAGCTGGGGAACAGACCTTAGCGCTGTGACTCACAAGAAAAGGAAGTGGAAACTAGGGGCAAGCTGGGTAAGGGGCAGTTTGCAGCTAGGTGGGGCTCAAAGTAGCAGCTGTTCAGGCTGTAAAGGTAGGGGATTGGGACAAAGGGCACAAGAGTGCCGAGGAACAGACCTTTCTCAGGGCCTCTGGCTCCCTCAGGTCAGTAAAGGGAGCCAACTACGGCCAGCCTTGGGACTGTACAGCCAGCCTGACCACAGGAAAAATGCACCACCTTACCACAAGAATTTTCCAGGACATGCTTCTGGCTTGATTGGATCCAGCTGTGAGCTGCTGAAGAATCCCCTCCTTCCTTTTCCACAATGCCTCTAGGCCTCCCAAGAAAAACTACCCTATCCCTGCTCCCTCTTGACAGAAGAGGGCACCAAAACTCCACAGGGAGGGGGGTGTTTGAGCTAACTGAGAAGGTTAAGGGCCCACCTCAGGCTGAAAGACAGTTTCAAGGACCCAGTCAAGTTTCTCCTCGCTGCCCACATCTGAGTGTACCCCTCAGCTCCAATAAGCAGCCCGAGATCCTGCAGAATATCTACTCTTCATCTCCTAGAGGTGCTCCAAAATCCCAAATCTGACCCCAAACTGATCAGTACCTGAGTACATGTACCTGGACACATGTGCCTAGGAGTGTCTCACACTTCCTGCCCTAGGCTGGGGATTGTGCAAAAACTGGCTACTTCCCCAGAGAAGTGGGCCAGCTGCCTTTCTCACATCAGGAAGCCCACTCTGCTGAGAAGGTGCAGAACACAGGAAGAGGAATGGTCTGTCATTCTGCCAAGGGGCACAGACTCCTGTAAGGGGGCTAGGCAGTGGGCAAAAGAGACCCAGGAAACAGATGGAACTTGGTGATGCCAAACAAGAGCAACACCCAGGCTCAAGCTCAGCCCCTTCTCTAGGCTTTCCTCTGTCATTAAGACTTCCAAGAATGCTGCACCAAATATGGGACATTAGGACTCCGGACACTAGGACTCCAACCTCCAAGCCACCACCTGCACCACAAATCCCAGATGCCACTGGGCCTCTGGTTGCCTCCTATCTCATTCCTTGGAGCACCTCGCAGTCATTCAGACTTCAAATCCCCTCACAGTCTCTCCCAGTTTTGCCCCCCTGGCAGCTGGGTGTTATGCCATTCCCCTCATCAGCCTACTCAGAGTCAGACCAACAGGCAACTCTTCCCAGCCTGACAGAGCCCCCATCTAGTCCCATCGCAGCCATGCCCTCTTCAAACGCTGTCACACATTTCCAAAGGCCTCCCATCTCTCTGACCCACTCCAGGACACCCTCCTACATAGCTGTCTGATCCCCTGCCATGTGCAAGACAGCTGACCCTACACACTAAACCAGACCCAGGGGAAGAAGCTGCTATTCTCTAAGAGTACCGTTGCCCTTCCTGCCAGAGACCCATCCTGTCCAGCGGGAGTGCCTGCTACCTTCTTTCCCCTCGGAGGCCCTAAGCACGGCTAGGTAAAGACTATCCTCTGAGTTGTCCTCCCCTTCTACAGATGAAAGAACAGGTTACCCAATAACATGCTGGGAAGGAACCCCCTAAGACTGGAAAGGATGGGCCGGAGATAGCTCAGTGGCATAAGTGCCCGCCTGGCAAGTGCAAGGTCCTGGATTCGATCCCCTGTACCGAAAAACAAACAAAAAAACTGGGAAGGAGCCAGGCGGGACAAGAGCCCTGAAACCTAAAGCTGCCCTCTGTGCTTTCCCTCCCCCTTCCCGGCCAAGAGTCCAGAAACCCCAAGCCCCGCCCTCTGTGCCCCCCCTCCCGTCCTGGCTGCCTAGTGCGAGAGCCTGCAAACTGGGCGGAGCCTTCCACCCCGCCCACTTCCCCATCCCCCTCCTCCAGAGACAACCCCCTCTCTTTTCCTTTCCAGGTGTTTCCGGAGTCGGAGAGACTGCACCTGAGCCACGCCCCACCCCTAATCGTAGCCCCTGCAGGTGAACGCCCGAGGCCCCTCCGGCCCAGGCACCCACCGACGCAGCACAGCTGCTCAAAGAGGAAGCCCCGTCTCGCGCGCTCGCAGCCAGCGTCCAGCCAGCACGGCCGCTGCAGCACGGCCTTCCTCTGCGAGAAGGCGCTACCCGCAGCCATGAATCCGTCTCGGATCCGCGCTTCAGCCCACGCTGGAGGATGGTTCGGCTCTCCAGTACTCCCCCGCCCGTCAGCTCCGAGACCCAAGAACCTGCCCCCGCAGACGCCCCGCTCCGCCCCTGGCCGGGAAGCCGCGCCCCAGCCGGTGGAGTGGGTAGCTGGAGTTGGTAGCGTACCCCGCCTACGCCCAGCGGTTTGGGCTGGGAACTCCCCAGGGACTCAGGTTTATTAGCACTCAGAAAACTCTCCTACTAGACTGGCGTCCTGGCGGGGCGAGAGTGTTAACAGCCAGATGCGTAGTAGGTTCAGGGAATCCTAAAAAAGAGGGGTATGTACAGATAGAGCCAGCCAAGGACAGAACCGGTGTCTAAACCACGCCTGGCACTCCAGGGCAGCGAGCGAGCCAGGAGGGGAAGCCCCTTCCCCACCTGGCTCAGGCGACAAAAGTGCACCATGGAGGAAGAGATGGTATCTGGTTACTAACCGAAAAGCTAGAGAAAGAAGCCCCCGGCCCCTGAGCATTCTGTTAATTTCCCTGCCCGCGGCTGAGTCACCGGCTCTGGAGAACTCCTAGGCGGTGCCTGGAAGCCCCATCCTTGCTCACTCTCAGAATAGGAGGGCGGGCCCTCGAAGCTGAGACCCACTAAGCCCACTAGGGGGCAGCCCCATCACACCCCTGCATGGGAAATCCTGGCCAGAGCCGCACCTCATTAGGACAGTTCCTCTGCCCAGAAACCTTGGTGCAGAACTGCCCAATCCCAGGGGCATTCAAACTCCACTTCAGCCCCGCCCTATCCTGTGCTGGGCCTAGCTGCCTCGGGACTACAGCCCAAGAACTGGTGACTTTGACCAAGGGAGGGCAGGGCACCGCCTGGCTGCTCGCCCTCCGGCTGGTCCTGGGTACTGCCGGAGGGCACGCAGGCACCTGCCTCACCTCCAAGCCCAACCCCATGCTGTGGGTGGAGCGGCCTGGGCAGGCCCGCCCCCAGCCCAGGTCAGCCTGTTCACCTGCCGCAGCAGTTCCTGTGTTCATTGTCCCGGTTTTGACAGCCGGGGAAGGAACTTCCTGGAGGAGGCAAGAACTCCTTAAACCCTATGCTGGCAACTGAAACCTCAACCCCAGCCTTCCCACCCACCTCCCCCTGACCAGCTCTAGACTGTGACAGCCACAAAGCTCCACCACCCTGTAAGCAGGAAGGGTCTCCAATGAAGATCAAGGGGCAGGGACGCCGATACTACTCTCAAAAAACACCTAGGCCTGTGCAGCTCAGGGACAGGAAGAGGAGGGCATGCGGCAGATGAGGGGCGGAGAGGAAGGCGGAATCGCTGCCCTGCCCCGCCCCTAGTCCTCTGGCAGAGACCCTGACAGATGACAGTGCTGGGACTGAAGCAAGGGTGCTTACCTTGCTTGTCCTGCACCTGTTGATGCCCCCTGCGCCAGTGCCACACGGCAGCCAGGGTGACGATATGGCCCACAACCACTAAAGAGGGAAAGAGGCTTCCCGATGGCTCCATGCCTGCCACCAGGAGCAAGCAGAGCCTGCCTTTGTGGGCCCAGGGGCTGGCGTGGAGGGCAAGCAAGAGGGGGTGCCCCAGGGACTGGGACACCCTGTCTTCAGCGGCAGCCCTAGGGCGCTATCCACACCATCTGTCAGCAGCGGCAAGAACAACGTCCTGTCTGCTGCACCAATTCCTCCAGCCCAGCCTCCCCCACCCTCCTCCCTCCCACACTCCACACAGCCGGCTCAGCTGTCCCTGCGCAGAGCAGTCTACCTCAAGGTTAGCTAGAGCCTTAACCCCTGCCTACCCACAGCCACACCCGCCAGGAGGAGGGGCCTGCAGCAGCTCAGACTGGGCCGCAGCCCCCCAGCACAGCCTGGACGGCCTTTACTCTAGTCTTCACCCAACTGCTGTCCCCCACAAGGAGGACCCAAGACCCCACTTTATCTCCAGGGGTGCCCTCTGAGGACAGCTGCCAGGTGGACAGATGCCAGTGCCGCAGTACTAACTGCCCCAACCATACTCAAAAACATGTGGACTCCTCACAAGCCCCAAGCCCATGTGGGCCTTGGACACTGCCTGAGGCCAGGAGAGGGTGAGAAGTAGGCTGTGTCAGGCGAGGACACAGCCTCTTCCCTCAGCCCCAGGTGCTGTAGGCCCCGTCCCACTGGGCTCTTAGAATACTTTCAAGGGTTGCCCCACCTACCGGGCACGACCTTCATTGGGGACAGCAACAGGAACCCACAGGACAGACCAGGACCAGGCGAGGGGTATGGGGAGGGTCACAGGCCCCTCCGAGGCAGTAAGCCTGGCGGCGGCAGCACCAAGGTGGGAGGAGGGCAGGCTGTGTGTGCGGCTGTCAGCAGCAGTTTGTGGGGGAGGGGATGGTGGGCAGGGGGCCCAGGAGATATAAATATCCACGGAGGGCAAGCAAGGCCCGTCACTTGTCCAGACTTAGAACATGACGTGTGGAGTGAGGGCACCCCAGCCTGGACTCACTGCAGTCCCATCTGGTTGGGTGTCACCACTAACACACACACCCCTACTTCAATCCCTTATTACAGCATCTTACTACAGAGATGCTGTAATAAGGAGTCACCTGGCATTGGGATTTACCTTGGAAAGGTTCAAGGGGTTCAGGCTGATGTGTCCCTGGAAGACAGTGTGGTCCATACCCTGCCCACCTTTGAGGTGCTCTTAAGAGCTGACACATGGCTTGGGGGGGGACCCATGCCCTTCCCCCAGGCAAATCATTCAACATAACACCTGGCTACAGGTGGACAGGACAACCTCCCCAAGGTCACAATGCAGGCCAGTGACCATGAAACCCTAAGTTGGGGTCCAGCCCACATGTGTGTGCCTGCCCCATGGCATGGGATGTCACTTCCACACCACCACCACCAATGTGTGAAAGGCAGAGATTGAAAGTCCCATCTGCAACCTGACCCACACCACACTTGCTGTATCCGGCAGTAGTCCACTCTCAGTAAACAGAGGGAAACAGGATGTGTGTGTGTGTACGTTTGTGAGGGGACACACAGTCCTGTCCCTCTCCTCCCAAGAGTCTGGACACTCTGGGCTTGGTCCCTCAGGCTCTGGTAGACAGACCCCACTGTATAGCACTTCCTGTCAAACACATTGTATTAATTAAATCCTGTACCATGAATGCATCATGCAAATGAGGAAATAGGCACAGAAATGGTAAGCTAGCCCATGGTCCCGCAAGGCTCTGATGTATTTGGCTTCAGCCTTCAGGAAAGCACAAGAAACTAATCTTGTCCCCTGAGTTAGGGTAGAGGATTATAGCCTGTCCAGTGAAGAATGGGTGAGGCCCATCCACTCTCCTACTCTCTAGCCTCAACACTTCAGAAACTCATTTCTGAAGGGATCTGGCCTACAGTGGCTGGCTCTTGGTAGCAAGGGGCTGAGCTACCTCAAGGCAGCTTGAAGCATCAGGGAACTAGCTGCCCCAAAGACAGGCCACAAAGGGTCTGACTCCTGGCCAGGCTCAAGGCAGCATCTAGCAGTGGGAAGGGGCTAAGTGAGCAGGCACAGTTATGGGTCCTCTCAGCCTATCCCCTGCAGGAGCTCAGAGCCTCAAAGGAGCCCATGTCCCCAGAATCTGAATGAGTACATGTCCTCCCAGGAGGAAATATACCAGGCTGTGGGCAACCCATCTGTCACCCAAGGTCTGGGATTAGATACCCCATCCCATATCTTATATCCTCTTAAGACCCATACCTATCCCCGCATCCCAGATTCCAATGCTTGAAGTCAAGGGGACTGGACAAGGGGTGGTCCAGTCCCCTCAAGGTCTCCCACAGGCCACCAAGAAAAGAACAGCACCATCTGGAAGCCATGGTCCCTGCCCACTTCCTTTCTTCTGCAGTCATAGCCCCCACTGTTGCCGCACCCTACCTTGGCCCAGCTGGATCAGTTCCTCCATGCTGTACTTATCCATGGCTGCCTGCTGGCCAGGCCAGACTACTCCCAGAGCCGGCAGAGAGGAAGGCAAGGCAGGATGGAAGGAAGGGGTGGGAGATAGAGGGAGGGCTCGCTCATGCCCTGGTCTCCCCACCCAGCTCTGAGAGTAGTGGCTCCTCCTCATAGCCACCCCTCAGTCAGCCAGCAGAGCTGAAGTAAAGCCCAGCAGACCAGCAGGTCAAACCAGCCCAGGTGGCTGGGCCCAGCGGAAGAGGAAACAGGCCCTGGGTCCCCAGCCCACCAGTCTTCCCTATTGAGCCTGCTCCATCCAGCCCACCCCACAGCCTTTCTTTCCCTCCACCAGCCCGCCAGCCTGGCCCTGCCACCCCACCCACCCACATTCCAGGCATCGATGTGCCCAGCCCATTCTATGAGGCCACGTGGAAGCAAGAGTCCTGCACTCCTCCATCCACTGCTGATACTCATTCCCTAGGCCCCAAACCCAGCAGCCCCTTCCTCCTCCTGTCTCCAACTACCAGCTCAGTCCCAAGTACTGTGGTTTCTTAAGTCCAAGCAAGTAAGACACATCCTAACTGCCCACACCTCTCCCATCCAGCTGTGCAGAACCCAGGAAATACAATTTTAGTATATGTGCTGCCCAAGGAGCACAGAACCCAGGAAATACAAACTTAACCTCACCACAGGACAGGTAAAAACCTGCAGTTTCAAATTTCTTTCAAATAAGCAAGACAATCCACATGCAAAGCTAATGTTCCCCCCAAATCTGCCTAGACCCACAGCCCACCCCAAGGATATGCTGTTAAGCTTGTAAAAATAACAAGGACCTCCAAGTCCCTTCCACCTATTCCCTTCATGTGAGTAAGGGTACACAGGTATATGTCTGTGTGAAAGGGAGAAGTAATGCCCACATGGGGTCATTTGTCCGATGAACTATCCAGAATGTCCCCTGAGAAGCAGTGTCCTGCAAACACACAGGGCGCTTTCCAACATGTTGTAGGTTCACTGAATTCTGATCCACGCAAGCATGATTGTTTGGGGTAAAAGTGAAATTCATCACAAATTTAGCAGCTTTCCAGCAGGGGACACCCCCAGGCCACACCCTCTCAGAGGGACTGCTCTGGGCAGGGCTGTCCTCCATATCCTTAAGATCCTCCTTAATTACCCCTAAGGCTACCTCCCTTCCACTCTGTCCTCACCCCATAGGTATGGGGATTCCCTGAGGCATGGGCTCAGTTTGGGTCTGAACAGAAAATAGACACCCTGGAACTGGGTGTGACTTGGTCCGAGCCTTCTGGGGGTGGGGGATGGGACTCATCACACAGACCAGCAGGGCAAAAGAAGCAGTGGTCTGGGGCTGGATACAGCAGGCACTTCCAGCTGCCCTACCATGTCCTGGCTCCCCAGCCAGGGCTGGGTGGGGCAGCCCATCTGACCGCAGCCCTTCTGATGATCACAACCTGACCTGGGCCTTCTGCAACTTCCTGGAGGGGAATGCTATGCAGAAGGACAGGGTCTCCCTGGCCCACTACTTGTTCACTTTTGAAACTCGACGCCAACATTTTTGGATGCCATCAGAACCATCCCAGCCTTTATATGGACCCATCATTTCCCAGCTGCCAATGTGGGCCTGGGGACACAGCCCTGGCCACAAACCACACCCAGGACCCAAGGCCCCAGGCTCAGCCCTACAAGGACCAGAGGAGGGAGGGGGCCTGTAGAGCGGCCCTGACTCAGCCTGAAGCTGGAGCTCATTTCCTGTTGGAAACTCTGAGCTGCCACTGGCGGCTGTGGCTGGGAAGGGAAGACTGAGTCACCTCCATCAGCGACGGGTGCCCTCCACTCTGCCCAGAGGCCACACCCAGAACCCCCTCCTGGCAACAATCCCAAATGCCTGCACAGCTGTCCCCACCTGAACACAGACCAGGAAGGAAAGCAAGAAAACCAGAGAAGAACTCCCCCCATTCACCACACCCTTGAGCCAAGAATGGAGAGTGGTTTCACCCAAACAGGTCAAGGTGGGCAGGGGTACTAGGTGGGGAGAAGGATCCAGAGCCCAGTCAAGAGCCCTTCATCTCATACCACCTCCTATTTACAGCGAAGGACCTATAAATAGAAAGAACCTATTTACATGGAAGCTGGAAGACAATGACTTGCCCAGGATGATGGGGAAGGCTACCTCTCATGCTACAACCTCCCTAACTCTGGTCAGGGACCTACTGGCCTAGTCCAGACAGGCCAATGCCCCACCCAAGCAAATAGTTGTGCACAGTATGGGTTCTAAGCCTGAGTCTCTTCACTGCATCCCCTAGGACACTGCTGTTAGCCTCACTAGCCTCCCTTCAGACCCCCTCCCATCCCCTAGATAAGCGTTTCCTTAGGTGGGATGCAACAGAGGGAGGTGGGGACAAGCCTGCCTTGCACTGGGGGAGAGCAGTGTGCCCCAGGAGAGAATACTTGTACTCAGGCACAAGGCACATCTGTGCCCCTCGGTCTGGTCAGTATAGGGTCTTGGGGACACAGGGAGGGGTCCTGTCCTATCCTAAGACCTGGTTTCCATCTGATGGGCTCACCTAGGCCCTGGACCAGGTCAGCACCTTCATGCCTTGGCCTCAGCCCCACCATGGTTGCTCCTGCTTGGGCTCTGCTCTTCTTCTCCCCTCCCCGACCACATCCCCCCATCCTTCCTCTACCCCTATCCTGATGCCATCCAAAACCCCAAGGGGCACAGGGCATGCTCACCATGTGCAATACAGAATCTGAGCCATACAACCACAAATCACCCCCACTGTACAGACTTAAGGCTCAGAGGTCAAGCAGCTTGTGCAGACCACACTTCTGGAAAGGCTCATACCAGCAGCTCTTCTGTATTGCCCCTACTTCTGAGCAGAAGGATCTCAGGTCAGACAGGCCACTGGGACAGAGAGGAAAGTAAAGGAGAGACAGTGCTGGAGAGAGGCCCAAGCTGGATCAGGCCAATCTAGATCCCGCCCCCCACAGGATTTGCCTACCCACCCTAAGGTCCTCAACTTAGGAGGAGGAGCCAGTGAGTTCAATGGCCAGAGCACCCAGCATCCTTGGGCAGACAGGGCGCCACCTGCTGGTGTGAGCAACATCAACAGACCCCTTCCTACCCCTCTCAGACTACAGCCAGAATGAAGCTGACCTGTGGTTGGGGAAGGCTCTGGGATGGGCATGGCCAGGGTCACTGAGGTGGTGACAGCCACCACAGGAGTTTCAAGTGCCCCTTCCTCAAGCTCCTTCCTGCGGTAGTTCCGCCGTTCCTCTCGGGCAGGGTCTTCAGCCAGTAGAGGTCCTCGCTTGAGTGGGCAGCTCAGGGGACCCTGCACAGCCTGCACATGTGGCGTGCGACGTGCAGGCATCACCATGGCAACAGGGCGGCGCACGCGCTGCAGAGAGGCAGGCACAATCTCCGGTGGCAGGTGCAAGTACTGGCGTAGGTGAGCGATGCCTTCATTGGTTAGGTACCAGTAGAAGTGACGCCAGGCAAAGGTCTCCCGTACCAGGCCCCGAGCCCGGAGGGAGGCCATAGCACGGATGACCTGTAAGTTGGTGACACCAGGCACGTGCGGGTGCAGACTTCGGGGCCTTCGATCCTTCTTGGCTACCATCACCCCCTCACGGAAGAGCACCTCATAGATGGACCGAAGCTGGTCTAGTGGCATTAGCATGCCAGCCACCATGGCTGCCAGGTTCCAAGTGGTCAGCACAAGGACAAGGGCAGCAGATGGGGCACAACAAGGAGGCCAAAGAGGCTCCCTCGGCACACGCGTCAACAGCGGGAGGGAGGCAGCCTCCGGCGCTAAACTCAAGGGCACGGGCTCAGCAATGTGGCTCCCGTGCCTGGCTCGGTGGATTCCTGCCGGCAGTGCTGCCTGCCCAAGCCTCCCGCCTGCCCGCCCTCCAGGCCGCCTGGGCCGGCCCCCTCTGACTCAGCAGCAGGGCCGGCCCCTCCCACCCACGGCAGACAGGGCCCCTTGCAGAGTTGGGGGCACCTCAAGGCAGTGGCCACCTCCAACACTCCACCTGCCCCCCCCCCCAGATCCCACAGCTCCAATTTCAGAAATTACATCAGCTTCTGAAACACTTCTTCAAGGTTCCTTAAACTGAAGTGAAGAAGGGGGGAATATGGAACACAAATTCCAGGAAAAAGTGGCAGAAGGGCAGAAGACAAGGAGCTGAGAGCACAGCCCCTGGGTGTGGTCTCCAGGAGTCAGATTCACAAGGGTCTGGAGAGGAATTGCTGGGTTGTTTGAATGGGGGCTCAATAAAGGTCCAAAAGAGAAGTGGGGCCTGGGATGAAAGCTCAGCTCTTGAGGAAGAAGAGGTCTGAGGGACAGCAACAGGGGGCAGCTGCCAGAACACAGGGACAGGCAGTTACAAGAATCATTGGCTCCTGTCCATCAAGCAGGCAAAAGGACAGTCTCCATCTCCAAATGCCAGGCCTGGAGACAGCAGTCACCAGATTTAACACTTCCCATTCCAGGCCAACTCAACAGTAGTTCAGAAGCATAAGGTCTACTCCTAGCCCAGGGCACTCTGAGCAGAGCACAGAGTGGGGAACGCTGGGTGGGGCCCTTTCCACCCCCACTCCAGAACAGTTGTCAGAAGCCAGAGACACTCAGCTGCCACAGGGAATCAAAGTCACCAAATCCCTAACCGCCCCTGGCCTAGTGCCCCTGCTGCCCACGCAGCCTCATAACCTTGTACCTGCCCAAGTCAAGGGAGACAGATTCAGAGGAAGAGAAAATTGCCTCACGAGGCTCTGGGAGCAGCCCATCATCACCTCCAGGGTCCCACCACTGAGGGTCCAACCACGGATAGCCTGAGTGCCCCACTCCCACCCAATACAACTCTCTATGCCATACATCAACCCCCACCCGGATCCTTGCTCTCCGCAAGCTGACACACCCATTCCCACCAAGCACTGCGAACCGGGAACTGATTATAAATAGGGCGGGGGTGGGGGATCCTGCGGTGGGAGTCTCTGGCCAGCGGCAGGCAGGCAGCCAACAAAGCAGCCTGTGGGGCGGTTTATGAGCTGTCACCATGGCACTGTGAGCAGGCTGAAAACAGCACACACCAACATACAGACTCACACACAGGGTAGCAGAGCTGCAGTGGAAACTCTGAAGGTCCAGGCCAACTGTTCCCAGAGACTTCCGGTCAGGCAGCTCACTGCGGCTAGGATCACCCTAAATCCCACCCCCAGCCAAGCCCAGATAGGAAGAAGACCAGCCCCAGGGAGACAGTCCCAGAAGCACATGGTGCTGGCAGGAGCACATGGTGCTGGCATATGGACAGCAGGACAGCCCTCAAAGGCCACGGCTCCACAGGACCCTCCAGATCATTGGTGCTGTAGCCTTGAGAACAAGCACCAGCTGGGGTCCAGGCCTGCCCTCAGGCCAGCCCTGTGCCCACATAAGTTTCTGTTCTCAACAGGGCATGGTGGTGCATACCTGTAATCCCAGCACTCTGAGGTTAAGGCAAAAGGATCACAAGTTCGAGCCCACCCTGGGCAAGTCTGTGACTGAACGAGACTTTATCTCAAAATAAAAATGGCTGAGCATGTAGTCTGGGGCAAAGGCCCTGGGTTCAATCCCTAGTAAAGGAAAAAAAAGTTTCTACTTTACTGTCCTGTGCCTTAGCACTTCCACTAGCCTCTTGCAATCCCCACCCTGACCACCATACAACCTCTTTATTCACTCACCCCCTCCCCACCCAATATTACCCACACCATCATCCTGGCCTAATCAGCCTAACACCCTCAAATTTCCAAGCTCAACAAACGAATCCATGCCCCCCACCGTGTCCTCAGATGATCCCAAGCCACTTATCCCTTGGGCCTAACCTGCTTCCACATGGGCTTATAGGGGTGCCGCACAGAGCCCTAAACAGCCGTCAGTCTGAGTATTCAGTCCTGCCACCTCCAGGCTTCTGAGCAAGGGAGGTGGGGGGGGCGGGTCTGTGGGAATTCCCCCTCCCGCCAGCAGGAGCACCGAAGCCACATGGAGCGGCAGGGAGGAGCCTGTAGCCAAGTGTGTACACGTGCGCGTGTGGGAGCACACACCATGTAAGTCCAGATATTCCCGAGTCCCTAGGCTTGGGGGGCGACCCCCCACCCATCTTGACCCCACCGTGCAGTGTTGCAGCCATGGCAGCTAATGCAACATTTGGAGGACTTGAGAGGTGAGCTGGCTGGCCCTTCTCCCCGACCCCGTCCAAAACCCCCCAGGTTTCCTGGGCAACCGGTCTGAGCCTTAGGGCAGCCCCCACCCCACCCCCACCAGGACAAAGCACCGCAGTGTGGCCTTGCCCAGGGCCAGCCCGCCAGGCGCCTCTGCACAGTGATCTAGGCTGCAGGGTGCAGACTGGGGCGGGGGAGGAAGGGGCTGTGCTCTCACTGCGTCCTTGCCCGGCCACCACGGGCTAGACTGCTCCAGACACTTTACTGCAGGGCTGCAGAGTGCCGCAGCCACCGCATCCCGCCCCCTGCATGCCACTCAGGAGGACCCCTAGCCCAGGAGGAGCCCTGCAAGACAGAAGCCTGGGGCTTCCTGCGCCTCCAACTCAGCACTGCCACCCCCACCAGACCGTCCCCCAGCCGTGCAGCCTCTGAGCTGCAGACCACCGGAAAGCTGCCTTCAGCGGCTGCATCCCACCAGAAATCACTGGATGGCCTGAACCGGCCCTGACTGTACCTTTGAGGGAGCTGATCTCGTGCTGGATGGCTCTCGAGGGGTCCATGTCTCCGTCTGGGGCTGAGTGCGGCGTTACCGTCCCAGCAGAATCCAGCCCCGCACCGCACAGCCCAGGCCAGCACCGCAGCCTGGGGTAGGAGCCAGGAGGTGCAGGGCGGGACTTACGGCCAGAGGCGGAGCTTCTGCTGATCAATGCTCCCGGACAAGGCATGGTAGCCCCAGGCGCATGCTCCCCGCCCTGTACACACACACACACACACACACACACTCCTGCCCTGCCAGAAGACACACACACACACACACACACACACACACACACACACACACACA
>PVKA01011864.1:0-59508 GCA_004027165.1 Ctenomys sociabilis
CCAGGCAAGTGCTTGCCAGGCAAGTGTTGAACTATCTCACCAGCCCATTCCTGCCTTTTCCTTTCCTTTTTGTTTAATCATTTTGGAAAGCAGTATTGCACAAGACTGTCTTTCTCTGCCCAAGAAGTAGGCAGGTACTGCTCCTTGTGGAGTCTATTCATTATTTTTTTTTTGTTGTTTGGTGTTTCTCTTTTTCTGCATCTTAATAGTCTTCTTCATTTGTATTTTCTCCTCATGGTGCTATTTATGGTAGAGCTTAGCCTTCAGGCCAATTATTTTCTTTCCTTCTAGAATGTTCATGAGCCTCTCCACTTTCCTTCTTTATCTTTTTCTCACGGTAATCCAAGCAGTGCCCATAGTATTTATGATGTAATTCAATATATTCATTCTGTGACATGATGACAGCTGCAGCACCACCACAGGCACCCTCAGTTGTGCAAAGAAAACTCCTAACTTTGGGGTGTCCCAGACATACGAGCTGCCTCTGTGCAGCTGAAAACAGGAAATGATGCAGGTTTTTCTATACAGATTGAGTTAATAAATGTAATTTATTTACAAGACACCAGGCTCAGTGAATGTTTGCTACAATCAATACCAAGAAGCTGTTGCTTTTTGCGTATTCCTTCTTCATTTTGCTTCTCCTCTTCATTTTATATTACCATTATTCTTACAATTCAACTAAACATGGAGTACTAATTCTTACCTCTAATGCAGTACACGCAGGACCTATCCAAATCCAGCTCAGATCTTGTCTAAAAATTTATATGGGTTGTCATGAAAGATTCTTAAACCACTCAATCCATTACCTGACTCCTACAAGGTTTCATAAATAATATTAGCTGCTATTATTGACACAGCTGTTTCTTGGTAACATTAAATGTATGCTCTTATTTTTGTGATCAGTATTATGCTTGATATTACTAGGAGAGGTATTATTCTTTTTTATGTATGGCTTTAGTTAATATCAACAGAAGCAGGAAACATCAGACCAATAATTGTATCATTGAAAGTTAAACAGAAATGTTTACTTCTTTGTTTTATATTTTTGCATGGGTAAAGTAAAATGACCAAATAAGTGTGGGTCAATGAAATATTAATCTGTGCTCATTTCAAGCAGACCAAACTATTCCAACATGAAAAAATTATGTTCAGCATCTTTAGTTATGAATGTATTTTATTATAATTAAATCTACTTTTTTCATAGTGGCAGCTGTACAAAAATAGTTGCAGCTGTACACAAATTTGATGGCTTCACAAATACTGTCAAAAATGTCTTCCTTCACAAATCAAATACTTTTCTTTTTGCTTTTTAAAACATCCAGCTTTAATTTATACTGATTTCTGGAACTAAAAAGTTTCAACTTATGTATATAATATTTCTGTGTTGAACTTCATTTTTGCCTGTGTAATAAATAATTTGTTAGAAATATGTGTATTTTTCTCAACAAAAGCTAGCATATCTAAACAGACTAAAGAAAAATCTTGAAGTATACTCACTTGTTAAAAAGATGTTATAGAAATGACATTGCTGGGCAGGGGAGATGTCTCAGTAGAATAAGTGCTTCCCTGGCAAATGAAAGGGCCCAAGTTCAACCCTCAGTAAAAAGAAAGAAAGCAGAAAGAAAGAAAGAAAGAAAGAAAGAAAGAAAGAAAGAAAGAAAGAAAGAAAGAAAGAAAGAAAGAAAGAAAGTTGTGAAAGTTAGACAGTAAATTCTAGGGATAAGAAAATGTGATCATTATTCTCCTTCTTCAGTTCATGTACCTATACATTGAGTGGAATAATATCTTTTTCACAATGATTTTAGCCAGGTGTGGTGGCACATGCCTGTAATCCCAGAACTTGGGAGACTGAGTCAGGAGGATCATTGCAAGTTCCAGATGAGCATTGGCTACAAAGTGAGCCAGCCTGAACTGCTATCTCAAAATGGGATGCTATCTCAAAAAGATGAAGAAGAAGAAAGAGGAGGAGGAGGCAGAGGAGGAGGAGGAAGAGGAGGAGGGGGAGAAGGTGGGAGGAGGAGGTGGGGAAGGAGGATGAGGAAGAGGAGGGTTTTAGTTATGGGAAAAGCAACTTTGTGGAAATTAAGTAATCATTTGTAGCAAACTAAACAAAATTTAATTGGTTAAATAAACATTTATTATATTTAAAGTGTTACCCTTTTTAAAAAAAATATATTTGATACAAGGTCTTACTACACAGATCAAACTTGTAGTTAGCCTCCTCTTTTCAGCCTCCTCAGTGCTGGGAGAAGAGGCACGCGCTACAATGAGCCTCCGTGGCTGGTGCCGAGCACTCAGGGGCAGGGCCAGTGTGATGAGTAGTGCTAGGGACCTAACGCTGGTCTCTGCGCTTGCCTAAGCAGACGCTCATTCTGCTGAGCTGTCTTCCCGGTCCTAAGGGCTACACTTTTATTTTCCTAATGCTTTTCTAAAACTTTGTAATTACAAAGAATGATGGTATTGAAGCACATTAGTGCATTTCGTATTTTATAATTTACATAATGAGGCACCTTGACCGTGGCTCAGTGCTATGGCCAAGTCCGTCCGTGGGCACCAGCCTGTCCACCTCACGTGACGACAGAGCTGCTGCAGAGGAAGCAAGAGCACACACTCCTGCTCAGGCCTCAGGTGTCATCTCCTTATTCCCAAAGTAAAAAGCAAATCATGGTGCAGAAGCACAAGTGAAAGGCAGTACTGACTACAAATTAAAGAGAATTAGACTTGGTAAGAGAGAATTAAGACCATTAATGTATTCTTCTACATTTTTTATTATCCTTCTATATTTTAAATCAGTGATTCTTTTTCTTAAAATATAGATGCACATTTGAATATATAGCTTTGGAATTAAGATTGCTTAATTAAGAAGGACAAACTTGAAAATTTATAGGTAAATGGGTGCAATATAGACCATACTCATAAATGAAATAAATTTGATCCACATGCATAAGCATTGTTTAACTAGTGTGAGAAACTAACCTAATAAATAAGATCCAAAATGTGCAAGAGAAACTGTGAGCTGGGAAGACACAGTTCAAAAGAAAAAAGAAATTGTGATAGGGGAAGGGGAAATGAAGTCATGGAAAGGGGGAAGAAAAAGATATATGATAATTAAGGTAGTTACACGGCTAGTTTCTCTTAATTCACTAAAAAAGAAGGTTGTGCTAATATTATTTGAAAATATTCTATATATCTTGTTCTCTGAGCAACTACTATGAAGACAAAAATAGGCAATATATTATTTATTATTACTATTTTCTTAGCATGTTGCAAGGCTTTTTCCCTCTCTTTAAAATGAAAGAGAAAAACTACCCTCAGGACAGACATCACAGAACTAAATAATCTTAGTTGTGGCACCATGAGCTCATTCCTGCCTTATCAAGTAACAGCAATGAAACACTGATATTTCTCCATAAGTAATCAACAAAAAGAAAATGCTAAGTGCTATAATTCATGTTTTTATAGCAACTTGCTTTCTTCTTTCAATTGGAAAGTTGAGATTTATAAGTGTCTCTAAATCTATGATTTCAAAAAATTATCTAAAATATTAATATATTAGTTATTCTGGTGTTGGATAGATCAGGAGACTAACATTATTATCAACTGAATATTATTCAATTTTCCATTTATTTTTGTTTATAAGATAACCTGATCTTCTTTGGGTTTATACATTCCTAAATGATTTTATAGTCTTTGGACAGTCATTATGTGAAATGATAGCAATGTTCTCATAAGATTAAAAATGTGGCCAACTGAATGGAAAAATTAGAGAAAAGTTTCAGCATCATACCATAGAAATAATTTCTTAATTATGTATCTATGGCATAGAAATATACCGTAATGGTAGAAGCACATATACTAGTGTCACACGAAATGCATTTTAAGGTCATTATGTGTATTTGCTGTTATTAATTCAAGTCAGCATTTCAAAATGGAATGAATGAAAGGATAAATAGGACATTAAATGTTCTGCACATAGCTATTTCAAGTTATCCTTTTCAAAACTTCAATTTTAATTGTGCATGTGGCATAAGTCTGTGGAATTTTGATCACAAGCAAACTATATTGTGTTATTATAACTGAATACTGAGAAATTCAATGGCATCCCTGTTTTGGAAACCAGAAAAGGAAATCCTATAATTTTATATGAATTGTATAATTGCATCTACAGAAAGTAACTACTGGCAAGTTTTCTTTTTTAGTAGCAAATTTAAGGGCTGAGATTTCAATCATTTGTTATTCAAATCTTAAATTAAATCCTTCCTACTGATATCAAGATCAGTAATCGCCTGGTGTGCAATGGAGAAGTCTTTCCGTACAATGTATTCACGGGGTAAATATGAAAACTTGAATACTGCCAAATCACTGATAAATGTCAAATGCAAAAGTTCAATTCATTATTCCTAGCCCATCTACACTTTCCAGGTGCATTACAGGGCAGGCCTTCCGACCACTAACAGATTACAGAGCAAAACGAGAACAGCACCTAGAGATTCAGTAGGGAAGCTGTGGCACAGTGGAAAGACTGCTAGGCTAGTTGTTGACCCCAGGGCTCCTGCTGTGTCTCAGCATTACAGTGTGCGCAGTGTAGGTACTATTGGATTAATTGGACATGAGGTCACTGAAAGACTCAAATGAAGTGTAAATGACAGGGCTTGAGTAAAATAACCAATGGGAATATAATCTGTAAGCAAGTTCTTTTCAAGTGATCCAGATATTATTTTAGGATTGAATGGTTCATTAAGTAAATTTACTACTGTGGAAAAATTTCGTAGACAACCAACCCAAGAAAAGAGCTTGTTCTGATTCGTATCCCCAGGACTTCAGTCCACCATTCCCTGGCCTCATCACTGTGGGACTGTGGTGTCACAGTACACCTTGATGGTGGTGTGCGTTGGAGGAAGCTGCTCAACTCTTGACGGCCAGGAAGTCAAACTCACGTGGAAAGGGCTGGCTTCTCAGCACCCCTGCAACAATAAAACCCCGAAGACCTCACTTCCTGCCACCAGGTCCTTCTTAAATATTCTACCCCTCCTAATAGTGTCAATTCTTGGTGACAAATGTTCTAGCATGTGGGCCTTGGGGGGACACTTATTAAACTGTGTAAAACATATTACCAAAGTAGGAACATCAAAATCAGTCTCTACTCTTGCTGGCAGCTGTGGCTGAGAATATCACCTCCTTTTCTGTACAACCCCTAAACAGTGGAGATAACAGGAAAAATGAAATAATGATTCATTCTGAAGCCGTAATTTTTTACAAGGTAATCTGGAAATCTCAGATAGCTGTATAAACCAGATTGATCCAAATGTACTTCTTCATTAATTGAAACTGTGCACAAGTTTTTTAAACACTATATCTTTGAGAAAAATGAATGAGTGGAATAGCAATTAAATATACTCTGAAGACCCAACTTGGCCAGATATTAAGGCGATCTCTTTCAATCTCATATAATAGCAAAGATCCCAGATGTTAACAGTAGTTCAGTTCAGAATATTGTTGTACACAATGTATGATGAAATAATTTGGTAAAAGTTTAAATTTTTAGGGCTGGCCTGATAGCTCAGCAGACTAAAGCACCTGCTTAGGCACGGCACAGCAGCTGGGGTTTAAATCCCCAGCCTGCTGTGCCAGACCATCCCGGGGCACACTGAGACAGAGTGAGCCTGGGCATGCTGGTGCACTCGTGAAATCCCAGCACTTGGGAGATGTAAACAGGAGAATCACTGTGAATCCAATCCCTGTAGTGAGACCCTGAAGACCCTGTAGACCCTGCCCTAAATACAGAAAAGCCAACAAACAAAAGTTAAAATTTCTGAAATGTCATAGTAAAGGACATATTGCCATTATTTTATCTTAAAGTACTACACCTTCATTTAAATACATTTACCTTTGATCCTTGCTAATTTCTGGGACAGATGTGGAACACCTTTTTTATGCCTTGACCAATGCCTTATGGCTCCTGGATGTCCTATGTCACTTCAAAACTCTTGCCTTTTGTAATCATTTGACTTTAAGGAAGTGTCCAAAGTTGCACAGTGACAGTTCTAGTGAATAAGGTGATCAGAACACACTATAACATTTTTAAGAGGCTGTCTTTCTAATGGATAGTATTTATAGCAGCAACATTAGTTATATTTTTATTACATTTCCTAAACACACTATAATACATCTTTAAAATTTAAATAATCACTATAAATTGTGATCACCCCTCATAATAACTCTGCCAGATTGAGGAATGGTAATTATTGAGACAGGAAAAATTTGTACTTGATTAATAATGAAGGTTATTTTAAGAATTATCATAATTTAATTTGAACTAAGCAATTCACTATACTTTGACTTGACCTTCATATACAAATCAGTACCCTAAGTAAAAGGTCTAGTTATTTACTTCTTACTACTAGTAGGTTGTAACTCTGATTCATTGCTTTATTCATTTCAATTCATTTCATAAAACTTAAAATATTTTCTGTGCAAAATCATTACAATGATTTGGAAAAACATCTTATAAATGGTATTTTAAAAACACTTATTGAAGGATAGACATGCATGAAAAACATAACATAAGGGCTGGACAGATAGCTCGGTGGTCGAAGAGCCTGCCTGGCAAGTACAAGGACCCAGGTTTGATCCTGGGAACCCCAGGCGTGCTGAGCTGGCCACTGAAACTGCGTGTGGTGGCACACATGCCTGTCATCCCAGTGCTGGGGAGGCTGAGACAGGAAGTTCACTTAAAGTCTGAGCCGTGTATGAAGTCCCTGTACCAAATACATAGATAAATAAATAAAAGATTTTTTAAAATAATAGATTTTTACAGCAGTTCTACAGCTCCATATCCAATATTGCCATATATGTAGAAATCTAGAGATACTGAACTATTAAAATGATGTTACATTTTACAACTCTTACCAAATTCACCATCTCTCTCTCTTCTACCTTCAGTAAAGTATACTTCTCATGCAAGTTAGCATTTATTACTAAGGTCACTGGAGATCAGGTCCTATTTGTAATATTCTTAACCTCTCTGCGAAGAATGGTGGATAAGAGAAGCAGCCGTTAACAAGGAAAAAGAGAGATAAGAAGATAAATGGGCAGATGAAAACTCAGTGATTCAAAATAACTCTCAAGTCTATGGATAATTATGGCTTTTCAGTTTATCAGTTACCTAAATTTTTTATTGATTTCTTTTTCAGGAATTAAAGGAGGTATCACTTCATAATATTTACTGGAATAAATAATTATATATGTATAATACATATTGTATATGTATTAGTCTTACAATAAAAGGAAATCCACTATCTGGGGTTTGATTATTGAGTCCAAATATAGGTGCAAATACAAGCTATTCTTTCAAGTAATCTGCTGCTAAGGAGGAGAACAAATTAATTTTCTGTGCCTTGGATGAGACTGAGCTCTGTTTTTGTGTGCATCATTGTATATATTAGTCAGAGTTGGAGCAGAAGTGCAGCATCAAATTTATGATAACAGCAGTTTTCTTTAAAGCACATCAACAGAGATGAACTGGCAGATTCCCGGTTCACCATCTTTTATACAATATTGCCCTCTACGGGAACCTCAAATACTGAAGTGTGTAGCGATGGCAAGTGTGTATTCTGATCTACTTCTGTGATCATTGCATACTTTCCTTTGTTTCTAATTTAATTATTGCCCTCTTTATCATTGCTTGGCTGATATAAAACCTGGGCTTGAAATATTTAGTATGTTCAGCATGCGAGAGCTCATTTTACTGCATTTATTATTTTATTCCATTATTTTTCTCTGTCCCTAGGGCAATGCACTTTTTTCAAACTATCTTAAAATGATTTTATGTAAGACAGTTTCTATTTTGAAAAGGAAACCTCAATTGAAGTTCTTAAAATAAAATGATGCTTTCTACAATAAGGAAGATTATCAGTTTACATAAAGGAGTATTCAGGTATTCCAGTACCCTTGTCTAATTCAATGAATATAACCCATATCAAATTATAAAAGAAACACTTTAACATTTTTAAAGCAGAAAACTATATTTTTATTAAAACCATTTTATTCATATTATAAAAAAGATTTAGATAACATTGATTCAAAATGGGAAATTAATCTGGGTTTTCCTAGCCAAGGGAAAATTTGTTGCTTTTTAACACAGCTTTTTATCTTCATTTTGAAAAACGTTGTTCTTTTCTACTTGTAGAAATCTGAACTAGAGCAAGAATTTCATTAAAAATATATTTGAGTGGGAAGTGCAAATTCACTCTCCTCCTTACTTGATACTTGTTTTATTCTGTTTTCCTGCCTGTCTTTTTTCTTTCCTTTATAATTTTTTTTTAATGTAAGCAGCTACTTGACACTGTAGCATGGTCCAAGTATTGAAGTTATTAATTCTTAAATAAAACAGATTTCAATTCTGTCTTTGAATGGCCAAGACTGCACAAGGAGCATGATGTGTGTAGAAGGCAGCGGCGGTGGTCGTGCAGCGCTGTTCTCATCGCAGAACACACCGCAGAGCCCTCAGGCTTTCAGCACAGCTTGCGTCGTCCTTAGAACCCACATGTACTTGTAGTGCGTCACAAACACGAGGAGACTATGAGTTACTAATGGCTGGCTCTAAAGAATCACATATTTTATGCCACTGTCCACGACTCACCATCTCAACACATCCTGCAATGGGAGCTCAGAACACACACACACACACACACACACACACACACACACGCACATACACCCCTACACAGAAGCAAATAGGGAGAAGAATGAAAGCATCCAGTGAATTACTCCAGATTACTGTTAATTTAGAGTGAGGCACTTGAGCTAAACTGGACAGAAACTGATTTACTAAGGCTTGGTGAAAAATTAAGATTTCCCAAGCTGATCAGAGCATTAGCTGGAGTAGCTTATAAATGAGAAACTTTTCCCCAAAGGACTGGAAAAGACAGAGAACAAATGATATTGGGATACCTAAGATAAAAAGAATTTGCTAGCAGATGAAACAAAATACTCTATTCCACAGAAAGGCTTTCTCAAATTTACTACTGGGGTGCTGGGCTTCAGGCTTAGGAGTAGCTTTCTCACTTTGAACATTTAGAAATTTAAATTAGAAAATATAAAATAAGTTGACTTGGAAAGCCTAACTCCCAAGGAAATTGCCATTAAACCATAATAAAATTTTATAAAACACAATTTACACAGAAAAGAAAGAGGTATAAAGAAAGAGGCAGAGTGAATCTTCCTAGTGTAAAATCACCATGCATACTGAAGCCGACTGCGGTATTTAAAGATATTCCTCTGTTGCGAACCTCCCACTGGAACCCAAGTCTAATTAGTGAACTTTATGAACCTTCACTGCCTTTGCAAAGGCTCAAAGGGAAAGTTCTCCAGAAATTCTCACAGCAAGAAGAAACAAAGAATAATTGTAAATTTATTTTTATTCATTATTACTATGTATTGAGTACAGAATTTACAGGGTTTCACTCTGTCGATTGGACTCACAGTGATCCTCCCGTTTTCAGCATCCCAAGAGCTGGGATTACAGACACAAGCCACCATGCCCAGTCTCAGTTGCCATCTCAGCACACCCTGGGGGTGGGGCCGACACTGCAGGCCCCGATCAAACACCAGTCCCTTCCTCTGCTTAAGCAAGTGCTTTAGTCCACTGAAGGCCAGCCCTTGTAAATTTATTTTTGACTCACCTCTTCCACCTGACTCAAGTGACTCTCAGTACACAACAGAAATTCTGACCAACAGCTGGTATTTATTAAAAATTATGTCCCTTTTAAGCAACTGTCAGACAAACTGGAATTGGACTCTTTGGCCTGTTTATTCCTTCTCTTGCCCTTTCCAACCTTAGGTCTTTGAAGGATTTCTTGGGGCACTAATATGTTGATTTTTCTCTTCCTCAAACCCCTCACCACAGCAATAATTGGGATCATGGTTTTCCTATCAGCCTGTGGTTCCATATTGGCCCATCTCCCAATAACTTGCGAGCAAAAGGCCTTGCTAAAAAGAATATTTACATCTGTGGGTGGGGTGCTGTCCAACTCAGGTTACTTGGCTCTAATATTTTGCTCACCATATGTAATTACCTCAAGGAAGCGAAACCAACTCTATGCTTATCTATATATTTTTTATATTAATTGCTCACAGAACAATTAGAGACACTATCCCTGAAGATGTAAATGTCCTTTTATTCATTCACTTAAAAAATTAGTAAGTGTACTTTGTATTATTGAGATATAAGGACAACTACTGATCTTAAGAAAATGGTTGCAAAATAAAGAGATAGACAAGGGCTAGCATACCATTCTCTGCACAAAAATTTCATTATTGTAAACTTGAAATTAAATAAACTACATCAATCAAAATCATAAGAATTTTAAATTTAGTTATTTTTCTTCGTCCAAAATTGTTATATTTAGAGTAGAAATAAAGAAAGATGAAACTTATAAGGAATAAAGTGCATAAAGGTATAAATATATTTTTGTGATCTGTGCATACATATGAAGAGATTTTTAAAAAATAGAAATTAAGAGGTAATTTGAAATAATTTTCACATTTCCATGTAAAATTTTATTTCCTTTATGTTTATGAACTTAAAACTTGTCCTTGGGGCTGCAGCAGTAAGAAGTGGAGCACAACAGCCAGGCCCAAGCCACACCCACCCGAATGAGATTGACTTGATAGATGCAGACCTGGTGCTAACGTAATAACTCTAAAAGCTCTACACTGTCAGAAGACAGTGCCATACCAAATGACAAAGAGAAGGAGAAACACGCATTCTCAGGCCCCAAACCCACCCAGAACAAATGCAGGAGATGATAGCATAGAAGAAATTGGAAATGACACACCTTAAATCTCTGATATAATAGGGTATAAAGTAAAGAAATGACCACAGAAAGGGATAAAGGAAATTAGATCAGAAATAACTTATGAAGTAAAAAAAAAGAAATAACTATAATGAAAGAAGTACTAAATGCTTCTAAAGAAGACACTGATAAAAACAATAGAGGAGAATATAAAAATGATGGAATCTTTGAATGATCAATAATCAAGCAGATTAAAAGTGATATACTGAGCCAGGCATGGTGGCGCATGCCTGTAATCCCAGCACTCGGGAGGCTGAGGCAGGAGGATTGTTGTGAGTTGGAGACCAGCCTGAGCTACAAAGTGAGCTTAAGACCAGCCTGAATTGCATAGTGAGACCCTGTCTCAAAAAGACAAAAAAAAAAAAAGTGATATACTGGAAATTAAAATCTCAATCACAAGCTGGCAAAACTGAATGAAAGTGAAAACCTTGAATGAACTTTGGCAAACTGGGAAAGACACCATTGCAGGTAGTGAAAAGGTAAGAAAAGATCTCTTAGAAACAAGTAGGATACAGGAAAAAATAATTCAACATCTGCAAGATGATGCAAAGATAAGCAATGTAATACATCAATTAGAAAGAACGAGTCAATACAAATGATATAAAAAGAATATGGGCAGAAATCATAGCACAAAACTTCCCAAATGTGGGGAAAAAAACTGACATTCAGGCATAGAGAGCATAGAGACCACCAAATAACATCAACCCAATTAAAACCACTCCCAGGTATATAATAATCATGATCCCAGAAATTCAGCAAAGGAACAACATACTAAAAGCTGCTAGACAAAAGAAAAAGATCACAGGTAAAGGAAAACCCATCAGAGTAATGACAGATTTCTCTTCCCAAGCTATCAAGTCAAGAAGAGCATGGAGCAAAGTACTTCAAGTCTTGCAAGAAAACAAATTCCAGCCCAGACTGATATATCCTGGAAAACTCTCTTTCAAGTTTAATAGAGAAGTGAAATACCTCCATGACAAAAAAACAACTAAGGAATTTCATGATGACAAAACCAACCCTTCACAGACTACTAAAAGATGTTCTAGAGAGGGATTAAAATGACCACAGCTCCATAAACGAGAATCAGAACCCACCAAGTAGGGCAAACAATTAAATATAAGAGAAAAAGAGATGTACAGCACCAGTCTTCAATTATTCTTTTGTATACAGCAGCAAAATACTTCCATCAGTATACTCTACCAATGGACTTCTCCTGCACCCTGTGGGTCACGATTCTGTCCAGGTCTACAAGGTAAACATGAAGGAAACAGCAGTAGCTCAGTTCTACAAGTGATACTTGGCCACTAGTGAGTATCATGGACACCACCTACAGCCACACATACTAGAACTTTGCACAGTATCCTATAGCCAAACGATCGGAAGTGCTGGCCATTTATTTGCCATTCCAGTGCTTACGTTATGGTTTATTCTTAATAATTTTTACTATCATGAAAATTTTTTTCTTAGTCAATAGTTTTGTATATGTTAAACTAATAAAATACTGTTTGAGGGGCCAGGGAGATAGCTCAGAAGAATAAGTGCTTGCCTGGCAAGAGCAAGGCCATGAATTCAATTCCCAGTACAGAAAAAAAAAAAAAAATGCGAGTACTCTGAATTAATCACAGATTCATATATATGATACACAACATTTGGCATGTAGTTGAACTCACGCAATTTAATTTTAATTTTTGAACATTTTTCAGAAATATTTAATTTTGGATTAATTAATATTTAATCAATTTTATGAATATTGTTTCATTTTAATCTTTGTTTTATGATTTATGCTGTTTCTTTGACTTACATTCTACTTGTAAGACATGGTATAATATTTTCTCCTAAAATTAGAAACTTTAAAAGGTGCATTTCCATTTTCCTTTGACTTTATACTAGTTCTTCCTTGTCTTACACACACACTCACACACACACACACACACACACACATATGAAAGAAAATGTATATAACCTCACATAAGATTGATACTGTTTTGTGAATTCTTCAATAACATTTTAAATGGGTTCATCTAATATAATTTTATTTCACATAATCCTGCATATGTACCATTTTGAGAGCTTTCTATTCTTTATCCAGGACCTTGCAGCAACTTCTCTTGCCTTCTCAATTATGGTCTTTGTTATTTTCTGTATGCTGTATCTTTAGGTATTAGAATATTTTGAGTTTGTATAACTGAAAAATATTTTACTTTTCTTTTTCAAAGGTATGTTTGCTATTTATAAAATTCAATGTGCACAGATCTTTTTCTTTCAGTCCTTCAAATAATTAAGTATAGTTTCTTACCCACTTGTTCTCCTTTTTTCTAATGTATAATAGGATGCTATATAATTTTGTTCTTCCATAGCTAAACTTTTTTCTATGTATATGCATTAATGATTTTTACTTTACAATTAGCTTTGGAAAATTTCATTTTTGTGTATTTTGGTATGATTTTATTCATATTTCTTGTGCAAAAGGTTCATTTTTCTTGGAAATATGGTGCTATAATTTTAACTAAATTCAGAAATTTTAACTCTTTAAATATTTATTCCCTACCCCCTTGTACTTTGAGAATTCTAATTAAATGAATATGTTGCTTCTTTTTAGCTCAAAGAGAACTGTAATATGACTGAATGTAAACTATTCTTCATGTTTATCTTGGACAATTTTTATTGTTATATTCATTTAAGTTTGTAAATAACTTTTTACAGTGTGCAATATTTTATTACCCTCATGTTATGTATTCATTTCAGAAATATTTTTCTAAAATTCCTTCTGTCTACTTCTTACATCTTTCTCATTTCAATATTGGTCTACAAATTTTAATTTGTTATGTAATTATAACTGATTTTTTTAAATAAAGTTAACAATGAGTACAAAAAATTTTTTAAAAACTTGTCCTTGGTAAGAATAAGCAAAAAATTAATTAATTGAGAAAAATGATAAATGGAAATTTTTGAAGTTGTTAATTTATTAAATTCCGATGATAATTTGGACTATTTCAGACTACCCCATCACTTTCATGGAAAAAGAAGTGATATAAAGCTAAAATTGAGCTTTCTTTTTTGACAAATATATGTTCTGTTTTGCATTATTTTCTGTTGAAAATAATAGGTACTGGTATGAATATTATAAGGTGTGCATTGGGAACAATTTATATATCACATTCTTTTCTGATTTATATGCATTATTGGTGTATAGTACAACCTATGTCAATTTTTTTAATTTTTACATTTTTAGAACAATGCAGTTGGTGAATAAATTTATTGTACTTCCTCAGAAACTTCAAGAAATATTTAAGGAGAGTATTTAAAATAACTTCATTTCAAAACATATATTTCTTAGAGTAGACTTTGGCAAAGCAGGAGCCCAACTGCAGTCTAAATATCTATTAGTTCAACAAGTTCAGCTAAATGTGAAAAAGTCCCATTGATACCTTTGATCAGATCTATACATTTGGCTTAGTGAATAAAGCACAAGTTACACTACTCTTTATGGAGTATGAAAAGGAAAAATTGAGTATTTTTTTACTTTTCTTGTAGGATGAAACTATAAGTGGTTGGGGAAATTCTTTGCCTAATATGTCCTATTATGAATTAATCAAATGCTGTATCTCATGTGCAAGGCTTATAAATTGTGGAACACAGGCGAAGTGCTCTAATGGGGAAGCACAAACGCAAAAAATGAACACATAATTTTCTCTGTCTTCTGTCTTGCAAATCAAATGCCCCTTCCAAAATGCTGAGCCATATATTTCATTTCTCCAACATAAGAGATAAAAAAGGATAATATACAATAATTGAACAAATGTGTTCTTAGTCATGGTACAATAGAACTTCCAATGGAAATTTATGGTTTTTTGTTTGTTTGTTTGTTTGTTTGTTTGTTTTTATGGAACTAGGGGTTAAACTCAGGCCCTTGCACTTCCTAAGTGCTTATTCCACTGAGCCATATCCCCGGCCCCAATGGAAATTTATGTTAAAAATATTTCAGGTAGCTTGGGGATTGCTTTGTTTTCATTGCTTTGTCTATGGATTTCCTTAACTTTCCCCAGGATAATGAAGAGCATTTGTTTGACTTCTATTTGTTTATAGACATATATGTGCTGGAACTCTCTGTCTTTGGTATTTAACTTATATCTCAGTGAGCAAAAAAGAATGAATTTCTCTTTTTTTTTTTCTAACAACAAACTTAAATTCCTATATTTGGATTTTTTTCTTTTCTTTTTTTGATTTTTGTTTCTAAAAGTTAATAATATTTACTAAAGTATTTTGTATTTACAAATCTCTCAGTATTATATCTTATATTTCCTATAGACAAGATAATTTATTATGTTATTCACTCGGCACCAGATAATAGCATCAAATTTCTTCACATAAAAGTATTGTTCATAGACTACCACTACAGGAGAAAATTGATCAAGTGCTTTCCCTTATCATCAACTAACACAGGCTATCACTGGCATTTCACGAAGCATTTGCAGCTGCTTCCATGGTTTCAGGCAGTGGTTTTGTCATTGGAATTGCTGTGCTGTCACTTGGATCAATTAACTCAGTTGACACTGATAAAGTGGTATTTTTGATTGCTTTATAAATCAGAAGGATGCAACTGGATAAATACCTCAACTATTTCATAATAATATTTCTTTTCACTTAAAAATTTACAAGATGATAATAAATAACTTGATTAAATTAAAAGGCATTATACATCCATACAATGACATAAATAGAAAATTAAATCAGAATTTAAATTTATTTTTATTTACTTATCTATTTATTTTTAACCAGATATCGAACTCAGGACCTTCTTCTTTCCAGGCAGATGTTCATGCCATATGATATTTATTTTATTTATCAGCAGTTATTTTGAGGCATGTTACTATTTTACTAATAATTGTTTTATTATAAAGTTGAAATCATATATATATATATATATTTTTTTTTTTTTTAGGGGAGGATCTACAGGGTGTTCAGGGTCTCACTACTAGATCAGACCCATAGTAATTAGCCTGTCTGTGGCCTTCCAAGAGCTGGCATTACAGGAACACACCACCAAGCCCAGTCTCAATCACTATCTCATTGTGCGGGGCCCACACAGCAGGCCTGGGGATCAAACCTCCAGCCCCTGAGTCTGCATTCAAGTGCTTTAATCCTTTAAAACACATTATCCCTTTATGAGTTTGTCCAAGTTAGTAGAGGACAAAGAGCAGATAATCATGCCATATAACATATTTGGCTGTCCCGAGTTGCTGATATCTTCAGCTACAGTTTATGTATCCTATCATGAATCTTCATGCATATGATGAAAGTTCTGGCTTCATCTTCAAAGGCATTATGTTCTACAAATTGTTCTCAGAAAAAAAGCTACTGGGATATTTTGATGATCTTTAAAATAAAATCTTTTATTTAAAACTGTGCACTCAAAAATACAATAGACTTATGATCTATTGATGTACCAGAAAGTACTTCATGTTTTAAAATAACTGGTAGTTATTATAAGTTGCCAGATGTCCTTTTCCACTGTCTTTGAAGTGTGTTTCTTCTATTTTGTTTTTTGTTTTTCTTTTTTGTCTTTTTGAGACAGGGTCCCACTATGCATGCAGTTCAGGCTGGACTTGAACTCACTTTGTAGTCTGGGCACTCCCAAACTCACAAGATCCTCCTGCAGTCAAGTACCACCATGCCTGGCCCTTTGTAATTTTCTGATCCCTTCGACAGTATAATAATACCAGAATCCTGAGTCCACTGAAGTTATTTACCCAAAAGACCACAAAATTTTTCAAAACTGCTGAGCTCTGGGGACTCGGCAATCAAACAAATAGTTCAAATGAAGTTGCCTCAAAGTGCCAAGAAGAATTGTTTCCAGGCAAAGATGCATTTTCTAGCATGGCGGGGGAGGGGGATTGGATTAGAGAAAGTTTTGTAGTTCTGGGCTCTACCTCATACTAAAAGGTCTTGGAATGAATTTTCATTAGTATTTCATGCTCACTAAAATTAAAAATGGGGATTAAAGAGGATATTAAAATGAGAAAAGTTCTTAGAGCCATGATTTGTAGACTCAAAGAATTTACTGGAAAGCATTTTTGTATCAGGTAGATATTCTGATGAAGTAGTTCAAAGAACTTTTCAAAAACTGTATAAAAGTATCCCTTTATGAGTTTGTCCAAGTTAGTAGAGGACAAAGAGCAGATAATCATGCCATATAGCATGAAAATATTTTAGTAGAGTTGAAAAAAGTACTTTTCCATAATAATTCAGAATTTACCTCCATTAATAGGACCGTCACTACACACACACACACACACACACATACACACACACACGCAAACATGCACCTATTTCTTCTAACATTTATTCTTACAATATCATCAATTTCAGGAGTATGTAGTTCCAAGTTGCCTATTGCTTGTTGCTTTATGGGTTTGAAATTCATGTGTTTGGTGCACGTTTAACATCAGAGCACCCCATCGTGAACTTTTTTAAAACCCAATAGGATGTTATGGCACAGTGTCATAGCTTCCAAGTGAATTTTTATTCTGAAATTTCATAGGAAATACGTACTCCGACGGTAGAGTGCAAGAGTATGCAAATCCTCCAGGAGCATCTGATCACTCAGCCGGTGTGAGAGGAGAGGGACGCAGCCCAGGCTGAACTGGCTTCTGCTGGAGCGAATTCATGTGCAACATTCCCGGCCTGGATGACATCACAGCAGCTCCAGGTCCTTGAAAGTCTTGAGGATGATTAGCTGCAGGAATTGGCCGTTTCTGCCAATCATAACCCGGCAGAGCTGCCTTTACAGTTCTGGAGGTAGGAGAGAAAGGGAGGGAGGGAAAGAGACTCCTGCTCGGCAGCAGCACAGGCGGGAGAGGCAGAGCAGAGCAGCTGGCACGCCGGTGATTAAAGAGTTCTCGCAGCCTTTCTGCTGTACCCGGGCAGCTCCCTGGAGTAATTCTCGTGTCCAAGAAGGAAGCAGCATTTTAACGGTGTGCTGAACAGAGGTTTGAATCATTCCAGCTGGCTGCCTGTTTTGAAAAGGACAATGTGTGTATAAATAAAAAGACTCTGCTGGAAGAGTTCAGACACTAGACTGGAGCTCAAAAGCGCTCTTAGAATATTGTTGGGGCAGACGGCGTGAACTGAAAGCTACTTCTAATTAACCTGGAGCCAAGTGAGCCTGAATACTGGATATGTCATTTGCTAACTCGGGATAAATTCAAGTTAGAAAAGAAAAAGAATTAAAATGCTTCTCTAGGTAAGTTACTGTTTAATTTGCTGAAATTGAGGTGTGTACAATAAATGGAAATGCATTGCTTAGCTACCTAAACAAGTTGAACGCAATAAAGTTTTATCGTGAAAGATTTACATGAAAGCAGATAATATCTTTAAACTAAATTCAATCTTGCTTTAGGGCATGTGAATACTTACCTGTCATTATGCTTTATAGAAGTTATGTTTGTACTGTAGATAGAATTGACAGTCCTGCCTAAAAAATAGGTAGAACTTAAAGTATTTTGCACAGCCAGAATATTTTCACAGAAAAAAAATCTCACTTGATTAATATTTTAGGCTGTTCATGTTTAAATTGCCAATTTTACAAACTCAGTATTCAGTGCTAAGTGTGGTATTGTAGATGTTTAACAAGAATATGACATTCAAAATATACACCATAAGAGCTCCTCTCCTAGAACCTGAGATTTACAGGCAGGCTCTCCTCTAATGCTCTGCTTTACAGAAACAGCTGTCACACACATTTGAAATCATGTAGTAGAGTCATACATTGCTTATAAAGAAATAGATACTCTCAACACAGATCTTAGAAAGAAAAATAAATTCTTACAATAATATATGTCCAGTGCCATAAACAAAGATTTCTAGAAGGATAGAAACTGTGATGTGATATGAAATACCTGTATACACAGGCACTTTCCTCAGGCAAAAAGAAGTTGCAAAGTGAGACATGTTATTTCAATGCAGTTTTAATTATCCTTTTCAATAATGTGTCAGGGGAAGCTAAATACAAGGAAGCCTAAGCCTTATTTCCTTGAAATTTGTCCTCGTTAATAAGTACTTTCACTGTTGCTAGAATGACATGCTGAGATGGTACTATGTTGTCTTTATTATGATTAGTTATGCTGTGAATTTTCATATAGCTCTAAAAAAAGTTTCAACAGTTTATTATATTGCTTGCAAACTCACTTTTTATTTTACAAGGCTTTCTCTCATAATATTTTACTCAACTCAAAATCACAAATATTGTAAAGTAAATTAAACATCAATATTGGTCTATTTCTAGGACTAAGAAAGATTTTAGTTATCCACTTTCTTATTAACTTTGTAAAGTTCTGCCAGATTCTTTGTACCAGAAGAAACTGATGAAGACAAGTTACTGTAATTAGTTGAATTTCTTCAAAACTAGGACACAATGCTATTTTTGTAAAAATATTTAAAAGATTTCTTTTAATATGAAAATAATATATATTTTTTATTAAAAATATACCAGCTCACAACATCCAGATAGCAAGGAAGTATTACACTGGCCATCATTTTTCATGAAGCAGGTGTATGCACAGCATAGAAGTCTAACGTCCAGAAGTCTATCTTTGGCAAGAATGCCTAGAAAAATAAATAAGGAGCAGGATATGCTTGACATTTACATTTTCTCAATATGGAAATGGGATTTTTAAAGTATATGACTATTGTAATTTTTAAATAAAGAGTCTTCTGAGTACCCAATGATTAGTAATATATAGCATTTACATTGATAGACGTCAAAAATAAATTAATGGGGAAGGTTTTTGGAAATAGAAAATCAAGACTAATTGTCCCTTTTAACTCTATTTGAATGGCAACGGGTCACCACTAAGGCTGAAGCATAGAAACTCTTTGAGAAAATTTCAATGTATAGGACTTAGTAATTACATAGGGTGAAAGCCATCCATAAAGGGAAAAAGTAGATATAATTTAGAAAGTCACACATCAACTATGATCAAAAGTACAACTGTATGATAATTTCCTTATTAAATTACTGTGGAATACATTTGAACATAGATATGAAATCATATTATCATATTTTTGAAATGTTATCTTTGATAAAACAGAAATGTATGTTCCTATATATTCAGAAAACAACAAAATTTAATATTTTATCTGAATATTAAAATTGCTACATCTGTTCTATACCTACTTTTCTTTCAAACAGGTGCACATTAATTAGATTTTTTAAGAAATGTTCCTTAATTCAATCCCAAATCAATATTAGTTCTTCAAGATGCTGATTAGATGTTTAAACCCATACAGTAGCTATGCCTAACAGGTCTAATGTATGTGTAATCCCCTTGTTCTTTCTGTCTGAGTAGAAAGAGAGCCTTTGATAAGAAAATGCAAAGATCAAACTTTTTGTGTTTCATTTAGTAGCAACCACTCAGGGAAAACAGGAAAGCATTTAGCATGCTGCATTCAAACTAGAAGATTCTAGGTGGTGTTGCCTTCCCAGATTTGGAGAGAAGCTGGGAAAACTTATAAAATAAAGCTCAAATATCCACTTTGGCTAAAAGTCGAGGCCAAGAAACTGTGCACCAAGAAGGCTAATTCTTTGTGGGCTGAAAACCTCTGATAATATCTATTTTTTTAAAGTTGAAACTAGCATTACTCTTTTCACCAAACAAACTATGGAATTCTTAAAGAGCAGATGTACTTTGACTACAGCAGAATTTTTAAGGTAATAAAGGTTTTGTCTTCATTAGTGGACTCTAATGCAAATAAATATATAAATAAAGTAGCAGAAACACCAATAGAATCAATATGGACTGAGAAGAAATTGGTAAGATGCATCGTCTTACCATCATCTTGGAAAGAGCAGAGAGACTCAAGTACTACATATGGGTAGGGTACAAGATGAGAAATGTGAAGCTTTTCCTGCAGCCATTGACCTGGTAAAATTGGGGAAAGCATTGTAGGCACTGTTGCCATGTACATCCTGTGAAGCTAGGCAACACAAGGGAAGGTAAACTCAAATTCATGAAAATGCAAAGTGACTAGGAAAAATAAATCATGATCTCTGTTGATTTATTTTAAGTTCAGAAAGTGAGAGAAATGGGTCAGGTGTCAGACAATTCTCCTGTCCCTAAGCCATCATGATGCAACAATCAGCCAGCCTTTTCTTTAACACTTCAGGAAACTTTCAGCTTCACTGCTGCACAGAGTGTTAAACACACTCTTCTTTTCAGTTATTTTCAGCAAGCTTCCACAGCTAGAGGTGTCACTGGCAATACAGCACTCATAAACACACAGCCCTCCTGCCAAGCTTTCTTTATCTCAGTTTTCTAAGGAATGCTATCATGCTCTGGAGCTGATAAATACAAACTAAAAAAATCAATATAGAATTGATAATGCAATTCATAAATGTCCAAAATGGCCCTGTTCACTCATCAATGATATTGGGTGATTCTAGACAAACAGATTTGTTTTGAATTGCAAGTGATGACATGTTCTCCTTTTTTACTTGGTAAGGTGCAGATATAACTAGCACCGCGAGTAGCCCTCAGATCACAGAATAAGTTATGGTAAATTAACCTAAGTAATGACAAACTAAAGAATGACTTCCAGTGGCTCTTTCAAGTAATAGAAACAGCCATCCAGAGTCCTGAGAGGGGACACAGGGAATTTAAGACAAAACTAGATACATACTAAAATGAACGTGACCAGGCTAGGACAATGCAGGGTGGTCTGTGTATTTATTTATATGTAGTAAAAGGTGTGAAGGAAGATCCTATGTCCAGGCTGAAAGAGCAAGATTTCAGTGTTTTGCTGAGAACCCTGAAGATGAAATGTTCTCTGAGCTCTCTGTGTTCTAGTCAACAGGGAGGAACACCAAGGTCAGACACCTGCCGGACCAGCCCTAAAGACCTGTCTCTAAGGCTCACCTCTGGTGCTCTGTGTTCTCAGGGCTGGCCTTGCACTAGTTTTACATATATATATATTTCAAAAGAGATACTTAGCATATTTTTATAGACAATAAATTAGAATTGTGGTCAATAGATTGAAATTAAAGAAGTATCTGAGAAACACAGAGGGTTAAAAATGAAAACAGTTGAATGTTGCAAAATGTAATTTGTCACGCTCAGGTTATTTGGAAAACCCAATGGTGAAACTTACAAGCAGTAGAATTAAGACAAGCAAACCTAACCACTATTTTTATTCTTCTTTGAAGTTACCAGTGTAAATATAAGAAGAGTCCAGCATCAAGAACAACTTGAACCAAACACATTTCTCTCTCTTTGACTACAACCATGTACAACTTTCCTTTCATCCTTCATTCTTCCCATACTCCTTTCTCTCTTCTTATTTACTTTTTTTTCTCTTTCCTTCCCTCTCTCCCTCCTTTCTATTCTCTATCCATGATTATACATCAGCATTAATGTCTTCCTCTACAATGGTGAGCAAACTACTTTTGCTTAACATGGCAGCAATTTTTCTTTAACAACCTTCTTCAAATGAAGAGTAAGTGGGGGAAATAAATGAGGGAAATGAGCTAACTTATATTAACCAATAAAAGAACAGTAAGAGAGAGTGAGAAATTTACATCACAGGGAGAGTAATGTCACCCTGAACATAGGTGTTGATTTCCCACCATTGAATTATAATTTAACTTGTTAAGTTATGTGCACACAGTTCTTTTACCTCTTTGTATGTACTCTCTATTCTCAGTGGCATCTTTTCCATGCAGCAAGTGCAGCTGAGATGCAAAAATAAAATAATAACGTAAATAGTTCTTAACACTTGTACTTTAAATTCCCATAAATCATTTTTATAGTTAGTATTTTAAACTTAATAACATTCATATGCAGCCCAAAGGCCAACTGCCATGCTAATGGAAGAAAAAGAGAAAGAGAAAAGCTATTTTGCACATTTAGATGCTTTGGCTTGACTCCATCCCTGAATCAGAAATTCAATTGTAGACTGCTGAGCCACAGAATTTGTCATATTTCATCAGACATCTCAAAAGAGTTCTTCTTCTTGATGCACTGCATAGTCTTTCACGCCTACATAAAAGTCATTTAAACCTCAGAAATAAATATAGCAACACTGGAGATTAATACAAGAAAAGAAACAGATGCAGAGATGCATATGCTCCTGTAAATGCATATAAAAGTCCTAATTCTATCTATTACTCTAGACTTCAAATGAATAAGAGTTTAAATTTTATTTCTCAACCCATCTTTCACTAATTTTTATGTCAATCCAGCTGATTTTTCAGATTCTATACAAAGTAAAATGAAGCACATGAAACCAATTGCAAGTTATACTTAATAATTTATGGGATGTATGACAGTTAATATCTCAGTTTGTAAAGCTGCTTTCCATGGAATAAGGCATTTCCTTAATCACCACAGAATAATACTAACATTGACCAACTGATGCTGGCCTGGATTCAGAATTTAAATTGTTCTGTTCTTCAGTCTGAACATATTTTTCACCGTAAAATAGAAAAAAAATGTTTTATTTCTGCTTTATGATGTTTATAGTGACCATGACAATAGGTATGTCATTTTCTATTATTTTCTATTATTTTTAATACATGCTGCACATAATGTGAATGTAGAAGGAAAAACAAAATAGTTTCTAGGAAGCTTATCTTGTGGGTTTTGGAAACAGACAGCAAATAAATGCATGGCCAAGAGAAGCGTTCTGAGTATTCTGAAGATGAGTAAATTAGGTGGTGAGTTAAAGTGTGAAAGTGAAAGAGACAGAGACAGTCAGGGACCTCTTTTCTGACAGATTGCCACTCTGGAGATGTATTTAGAGTTCCATGTCGAATTGAACATTGTTATCTCATCGAAAAACATGGCAGTGGTTTCTCATAGTACCTAAGCCAACAGGCTGAATTTCGGCTCTGTGTGCCGATTAATCTTCACGCTTTTCTGAAGTTGTTTGGTGGAGTTTAAGATATGGAAGACAATTTTGTGTTACTTTCTTGGGAAATGGAAAAACCAGTTTCAAAAATTTAATTTGAAATTTTACTTCTACTCTTCACAGTTGTAAGCATTTAAAACTAATAAGACAATAAATTATACCAAGTTATTTTCTCTCCTATGTCCTGAAAGCTAATGGATCTATGTTAGTATAATTAAAGTGGCAAAGGACCTAGTTCCCACTCTCAGCATCACAAATTGATGACAATCAGAAACAGTATTGTAAAAGATCACTCAGTTTGCAGAAAAGATGAGTGCAATGTAGCAGAACAAAATTCAGATATATATATATATATATATATATATATATATATATATATATATATATATATATATATATATTTCTGTTATAACAGTGTTTCACTTAATTAAGAACCAAAAGGTTGATAAAGTGAATACACTTGTAACAGACACTTAGAATTCTAGTGTCAAAATCAAAGGAATAGTTATCAGTGGTCTGATTTATACAGAACTGACATCATTTATCTACCCACACTCTCAGGTTCCTGATGTCTTCTAGGAAGGACAATTCCTTCTGACTCCCTATTCCAGGAGGTGGACAGGTGTCCTGCTCTATTCCACAACTACCCAGTGCTAGTACAGTACTTAGAGCTTTCCCTGTCAATATAGTCACTGTGTACGTGTGTGTGTGTGTGTGTGTGTGTGTGTGTGCTTCTGTGTGAATGCTCACAGACCCTTTGAACCAAGTTGCTTGATGGCAGGAATCAAACACTGCTCAATCAACAGGAGGCAGAGATTTAATTGAGGGAAAACAAGGACACATTGTGAGCCATGCCATGTAAGCAAAATTTGAAGACCAGTTATATTCAAATAAAAAAGGATACAAAGGACCAGTATAGATCTATATGATTGGAGGTCTTCTGTTTTATTTTGTTTTGATTAATGTATTTTGTACAAGACCCTGCTACACAGCTCACACTCATAGTGGTCCTCCTGTTTTCAGCCTCCTCAGCTCTGGGATTAGTGGCACACACCACCACACCTCACCCAAGTGGCTGGCTGAGCATGCCCAGGTTTGGGGCCAGTGTGGCTATGTGTTGAGTTTCTAACCTCAGTTCTTGTGCTTGCCTAAGCAGGCACTGAGCTATCTTGCCAGAACTGGATGATTTTTTAGAGTGAGGAATCTACGTGGTTTTATGGGATTTGAACAGACTCAAATGTGAAGGATATTGGAAGGTTGGTTCTGTGCACTATTGGTAGACAAAAATGGACATCTGGGACTTGCTATCGATAAGAGCAATGAACACAAGTTGGGATGCTACCTGTCTAGAATCTTCTGAATAAGAGCTCCTTCTTTTGTATGAGGTAAATGACAGCTTGCTTGTTGCTTTTCTTCTTCTAAGGAGAATGGGTAAAGGATCAGAGTGACTGCTCCCCTCACCTCACATCAGCTCTATCATTTGGTTACAAGACAGGTCAACAAATTGCAGAACAATTGAACAAAACTACACAGCAAAAAAGAAGTGTGCAATATGCCCTTGGAGAACAAAAATAAATTTTTAAAAAAGAATTATGTATACAGTGTACTTTATAACAAAAATTAAAATAACAAGTTGCTCAAATATTTGACGGCTTGATTTAAATTATTAAATGTATTGTTTTTCTATCCTTTGGAGGTAGTCTAATAAAAATGATGTCTAAATATAGATGCATGAATAAGAAGGATAATTCTAATTTCTGCAAATCTCTGTTAAGATACCTAGAAATTATTTGGATTTACTAAGAATTATAAATGCTATTACCAAATAGAAGTAGACATGTGAACACACATGTACTGCTTCAGAGGAGATGGTGTTGTGGGAAAATTGGATTCCATTAGGTTTGAACTCTAAGTAGCTTTGCCCTCAGCTGTCATGTAACTTTGAGGAAGCTAATTATCTTTTTGTCTGCCTCAGGCTCTTGAACTGCAAATAGGGTAATAACACCTACTTCTTCACATTGCTAGGACGTATGAGTGGACAGAAAATACAAAGCTTCTGCTACATAAATGGAAACATGAGAGATTAAATTAAGAAAGAATAAGGTTTTACTTATATGCATTAGTACTCTGATTTGGTCTGCATCATTAGTTGGTTTACATTATTTTACCTGCTTAAAGTAGTCCATGAATGATAAAGGTGACTTGTTTCTATCCTTCCCAAACTACCCCTCACTTGGAAATAATGAGTCAACTTTTGGCATTGGAATTTCCATGTTAATAGCATTAAATCTAATGGAAAGAATTAAAATTCATCAATCAACATTTTGTTTTAACTCACTGTGGTCTTGAAAATTAAGCAACATCCAGACATCAAAAAGACACCAAACCATCAAGGAGAGGAAAAGCCTATTATAATGAAAAGTCAGTAATAATTTTTCTTGATTTTCTGCTATGCTGGGCTTGGGGTAGTGGGGGAAACGGGAAGAAAGAAAAAAGGCAAAGATTCAGAAACTGGAACTGGAAAAGACAAAAGTAAGTGTTCCTTAGTTGGTCTGATCTTCAAGTCACTTGCTGAATCAAAGTATTCGGTGACAGTGTGCACGTAAACGTATATTCACATGCTTGCTGGCGCAAAGTGAACCCTATCCTTTGGAGGTAGTCTAACAAAAATGATGTCTAAATATAGATGCATGAATAAGAAGGATAATTCTAATTTCTGCAAATCTCTGTTAAGATACCTAGAAATTATTTGGATTTACTAAGAATTATAAATGCTATTACCAAATAGAAGTAGACATGTGAACACACATGTACTGCTTCAGAGGAGATGGTGTTGTAGACTCCCTATCTCCTACCTGCTCAGGCGAGTAATCTCTTTCACAAAACATTAGAGGACCCTGATGAGGGTTCCAATCTTCTGTCTAGGTTGCACAGCTGAAGAGGAAAGAAAGAGCAATAGAAAAATAGACAGAGGTAAATGGAAGGGACCTGAGATACACAGCTGCTATCTAGGAACAAAAGGCCACCAGACATCCAGACTTTTAGTATTTATTGATCACATCTAAATCAGGGACAAGAAGTGAAGAGCAATGGGTGTTTCTGACTACGGTGTGCTCAGAAGAAGAACAAAGCATTCTTCCAAGGATGAGTGTAAGACAGGGGCAGTAAGGAAGCTGTAGATTTCCCTCATGCCACGTGGGTGCCACAGCAGTCATGACCACTAGGGATTCCAGTTGTGACTAGAAAACATGTGGAGGTTCCACTTTCCAATCTCACTTAAGGCCAGGACAAGAACAGCCTTGGACATGCTCTACACTTAATTCATTTTCAAGATCCCCAACACAGACAACATTGGGGAAAAAATTGAGAAGCTCTTTAAATTACAGATTACTGTTATTGACTTAGAGATTAAAGTGATACAAACTATACTCTTAGTTTCGCCACAAAGGTGATGGTATATTTTAAATTGTTTTCATAATTCCTAATGCAAAACCAGACTACTCTAATGCTTCCTATATTTTTTCTCAAATAAATTTTAAAGAAAAATCCAATGCCTAACATTTCATTTCTTTCATTAATTTCTGCCAGGTAGTCTTGCTAAATGAATTAGTGCTCACTATTCCTTTAACACATTAATAAAGAACTTTGTACTATTTCTAAGGTTCAGTTATCAAGTATTAAAATAGGAACATCTCAAGAGAGGTTGTCTCCCATAAGTAACAGAATGATTGAAATCACTCAAAACCTCTGCTCATCTGCTTTTGTCACAGTTTTTCAATTTTTTTTTTTACTTTTTTTTTTTTTTTTTTGTCTTTTTGAGACAGTCTCACTATGCAGTTCAGGCTGGCCTTAAGCTCACTTTGTATCTCAGGTTGATCTCAAACTTACAACAATCCTCCTGCCTCAGCCCCCGAGTGCTGGGATTACAGGCATGCACCACCACGTCCGGCCCAGTGTTTCAAATTTTGACGATCTTGTTATCTGTGCTGGTCTTGGGTAAGAGGATGAAGTTTCATGTAGAATATATTTACATGTGATCACTGTGTTATTTCCAGCTGAAGGCTAAACTGCTATTCATTGTATAGTATTTAAAAATTAACATGAAATATGAAGTGACTAGTTCAAACATAGGGCATGTCAGTGAAAATGAATGGAGTATACCTCCTTTGATAGAAATTACTCACCTGTCTTGTATAAAAATAAACTAATTTTCTCTAGAATTTTGGGTTTATACTTGTAATCCCAGAAATCAAAAAGCTGAGACAGGAGGATTCCCATGATTTCATGACCGATATGGGGTGCAAAGTGAGCATAATGAATTCAAGACCAGCCTGAACTACATAGTGAGATGCTATCTCAAAGAAACCACAAAAACAAAAGACAAAAAAATAAGAAAAAAGTGAAAAGATAAAAGAATTCTTTCAAAAATGAAAGTAAGGTAAGTAAAAGACACATATAGGTATTATAATAACCATAAGATACATATAACACATATTCGTAAAAGCCCAAAAGAAAACATTAGCAGGTGGTACGTATTTCAATGACATTATTTATCAGTCCTCTGCCAGGCAATAAAATTTCCCCATCCTGATATTTGCAGGAGCAAAGGAACACAATTACAGCAGAGGAAAAAGTTTAGAATTGATCAGGACTGTGGGCTTAGAGGAATTGGCCTCTTAATTTTTCTGAACATTATTTTTCTATATAATCATTTGTTGGTGTTCTTTCAGTAATCATTTTGACAGCAGTAATGCATACCTGTCTGTAAGCAAAATTAAGTGTTCAAGTTTAGTTTTCATTGCCATCAACTCTAAGGCAGGAATAGAGGGTATTACACAAATACTTTCATGGTAGTGAGATAATATAATACAACTTTTCTAGAAATTTCTTATACTAGATAGCAGACCCAAATCATGCAGTCCCCCAAAACCTCATTTTTCTCTGATCACTTATGCATTGAGTACTTTAGGTGTCTCCAGGTAGGAAAGTTGGTGGCAGGAAAATAAATGTTCAAATCATCTTTAAGAGAGAAAAATATTCTATTAATTATGACAATGGCTAATTCCATTTGTAATGATAAATTATCTGAAATCAGAAAATAATTAAAATGCTGGAAAATAGCTTCTAGGTGATTGTTAGAAAACCTGTAATATGACTATAACTTTAATAATATTAATAACAAATTAAATCCACATAATCCAAAGTCAATAGGTATAAATTTCGATTAGTTTTAAATTTCATATTTTAATAAAGACCTATTGCAATATCTTGAAATTAAACTTCAATGTTTAAAGTCAGGGGCTGGCAGGTACTAAGTATCAGGTCTGCGCTTAGTCTAAGTGCTTGCTTTGGCAAGTGCTGGACGCACATGCTGTAGTCCCACTGGCACACGGAGTTGGTGATTTAGTCTGGGTGTGATGACGCACGCCTATAATCCCAGCATCAGGGAGGTTGGAACCAGGCGGATCATAATACTGAGCTGCGTAGTGAGACCATGTAATAAATGGTCTTCTTCTTTTTTTTCAAATACATAAAAAAAGAAGATCCTGCCTGAGATGATCCTGTCATCCTACTACACATATTGTTCTGTCATGACCTCCGTACCATGGTTTTATCTCCTTTTAATTTATAATGACAGCGCAGATGATTGGTGTTTTTCTCATGTATTAAAAGGCTAGTGGACATTTTCTTTCATATATGTCATACGCTTTGCAGAAATTTTAGTTTCTCTTCACCTATCTTCCCTGCTTCCTTATAATCATGCATCTTCCTGACACTACACTGATATTGTACCACAAACTGCCTTTTTACTCCGATATTTCACAAGAGAGGTGGCCTTTGGCCTTGAAGAGCAGAGGCCATGCTTGCTAGTTTGAGTGCTTCCAGCACTTGGTTAACATTATTCATTATGGAATGAATTGCTTTGGACAGTGCATTTTTGTTCTATAAATTCTATCAGCCACTAAATCACAGATTTGGGGCACTTACTTAGTTTCTGAACAAACAAAAATAATATTGTCTTATATTTATTTTTGTTTTTAATTAATTTTATGGAGAAAGAAATAGCAATCAGACAGTTTCAAAACAGGTTAGTAGGACAGTTATAGTAATTAATACATTGCAAATAGCAATCAGACAGTTTCAAAACAGGTTAGTAGGACAGTTATAGTAATTAATACATTGCATAGTAGTTATTCATAGTACAAGATGAAGACATGATATCTTGTCTAAACACTATTGGTACAAATCTTTTTCTCAATGAACTAAGAGAAAGTAGCTGTATATCTATCCTATCTATTCTATATATACAGATATATTTTTTTTCACTGCAAATTGGTCCTTCACTTATGTCCCCTTTTTTGTTTAGTTTTGTCAGAGATGGGTATTCCATTGCTGTAAAAGCATAGTCTTATCTCTCTAACAAAGAGTATGAGTCATTCACCTACCTGATATCCTTGAAAAAGGAAGGAAACCTTGCTTTCAGAAGATGAAATGAATTGATCAATATGATAGGGTATTGGAAGAAGGAGGTAAGGAGAGAAAGAAAAAGCATGAAACATTTAGAAGAAAGAAGAGTTATCATGGGAGAATTTAGAGTCATAAAGCATGTATTTTAGACTACATTTTTCATTTAGCACTACACATTTCGTGTTATCCCATGTATTTGGGGTCTTGAATTATTTTTGATGCTGAATAATATTTTAGTGTACAGGTGGCCCTGAGTGCGTTCACTTGTTCACCTACTGAAGGATATCCTGCAGTTTCCAAGTGTTGTACACTAAAAGTAAAGCTGTTATAAAACATTCAGGTGCAGGTTTTTGTGCAGATGTGAGATTTTATTTCATTTATTGAAATAGCAAAGATCTTGATTGCTGGATAAGGTTATTTAGCATTGTGAGCCATGTTTCAACTGTCTCCGAAGTGGTGTGTGGTTCTCATTTTTACTGCCGCTGAATTATCTTCACTCCTTTGTCAAAGATCAGTTGCTTACGTGTTAGATTGTTCTATCTAACACCATTCCATTCAATCGATAATTGCCTGTTCTTCTGCTAACACTACAGTGCCTGGGTTGCTGCACCTGTATGCAGAGTCCCGAGATTTGCTGGATTTGGCCTCTTCATCCTCCTTCAGTGCTGAGTTGACTGTTCAAGAACTTTTGGTGTCCATATGAGATTATCTTGTCTTTTCAATCTTCACTTCCATTTTCTTAAATTTTCATCTCCAGTATTGTAATGAACTCCTAATTGGTCTGCTGCCTCATAATTCCCATCAATTTCTCAGTTTTTCTGAAGAGACTATTCTAAAACACGACATTGGACAGGAGTATAGTTCTGCGGCACAAGTGACTGCCTGGCAAACTAGGTCCTGAGTTTGACTGATAGTACCAAAACAAAAAATAAAACACAACATTTTCCCTGTTAATCTTCAGACTAAAGTATTTAACTATTTTTCATATCTTTAAGGTAATTTATAATCACTATTTTAAATATAGCATTTTCATTTTCTGCCACCTACTTACCATTTCAATTCAGTTCCCTACACTACTGTCCCTCATTACCGTGAGATGACTGACTGCAAAACTGACTAAAACCCAAATCTATAGTTTCTCAACTATCATACAAACTGCCATAAAATTTGTATATAATTCAAATCTTCTGTACGGTATAACAACTAAATACAATATGAATGCTAACATAATAGTTGTTACATGTATTCTTTAGGAAATAATGGTAATAAATTTTGTTTGTGCTCAGAATACACACAGATGAGCTGGAGTGATAGCTTGGTGTTCTAAGCACATGCCTGGCAAGTGCAGCCTGGTTCAATCCCTGTTTCTGCATTTGACACCAGTCCCATGCCAAGCTGGCCTCCAGAACTGGGCATGGTGGCATATGCATGTAATCCCAGCACTATGGAGGCTGAAATAGGAAAATTTCTGTGGGTCCAAGGTGCATAATGAGACCCTGTACCAAATAAAGAAATGCATGAGTTAATAAATAATCTTAAAAATAATAGTAATAATAATACACAGCCATTGCAGAAGGAGGAGACAGCGGTAGGGAGAAAGATAATTTTCTTCTTTATAGCAAGTCAAGTAGAGTGCAGCCATGGTGTGCTCACCTTCCATTATTCCGAACCCTGCACTGCGAGCAATTTAGGAGGACAACTAGACCTAAACTGTGCTGAGCAGAATGTGTCTACACAGCACTTTGCTTATGTGGACAGAAATGTATTTAGTAAACAGCAAATTGTTTTTTTTCAGATTTTCTAGAACTTTTTTCCCAATGTTTTCAATATGCAGTGTGCTGTATTCAAAGATGAAGGACCTACAGTAGAATTCACTTACTTAATTCCCTTACAAAGTGGAATATGTGTACTGCAGATGAGAACAAATGACAGAATCATTGATTCAGAAGGTCTAGTTGGGGATCCAGAACAAAAGCATAGTAATACTCGACAACAAAATTGATGGTCACACACAAGCACACATTCACATGCACATTCCCCCACCACACACACACACACACACACACACAAGTGCATGCAAACACTGAAAGGTGAGACAATATTAGAACAGAATTTCTGTTTTATACTGGGAGGTCAGGAGTATCTCTACTGGAGATATTAATATGACTATAAGAGTACAAGAAATGAAGGCTTGCAATGTTGATCTATGAGTCACAAGTGTTCTAAGCAGAAGAGACAGCAAGTGCAGAAGTGTACAAAGGCATATTTGTCAAGAATGCATGCAGCACATCCAAAAAGCCGAGAGAATTCCATGAGGATTTTGGAGAGCACTCAGTGAAAGAGAAACAGTAGCATGTTAGGCAGACCCATGTGGACCTCTGTATGAAGTTGGCGGTGCTCTGAGGGAAATGAGGGTCATTTCCTTGAGAGAGAGGAGTGAAACAGGTATGATAAAATGAAACTTTTTGCTACCATATTTTTAAAAATGTTATAGAGCAAAGACCAAGACAGAATTCAGTGAGGAAGATATTTCAACAATCCAGTGCAGAAGTGGTGCTAAACTGAACTAAGATGTTAGCTGGGAGGGTGTTAGACTCAGCTTCTACACATGTGGCACTGACAGAGCCACTGGGCTGGATGTCTGGTGGGTTTCCTGGGAACAAGAGGAGTCAAACCAGAAGAATACGTGTCTGTTCATGTTTTCCTCATACAAAAATAATAAAGAAGCTACTATTTATTTATACAGACTCTTAGGAAGAATCTATTTAAGGTTAAGAAAAATACCAAGACATCATATTTGATCTTCAGTTTGAGATAGCAATTAGACTTTCAAATGCATATACAAGTTAAATGGTTAAATAAATAGGAACCGATTAGTGTGAATTCTGTAGTCAGCATACACATAGCACTTGGAACCAGGATATCATATGAGAGCAATAAAGAAGTGAGTATAGTCTTTGTACAGGATATCATGTCTGCATCTTGTACTATGAATAACCACTAAGAAGAAAATAATATGCATTATATTAACTATTGAAACTGTCCCACTAATTGGTTTTGAAACTCTCTCACTGTCATTTGTTTCTCAATAAATGTAATAGAATTTTAAAAAAGAAAAAGAAATTTATGTAGGCAAGCTAACCTAAGTACCTATAACAAACTGAAAGATACGACTGAGGCCAGTCTTGACAGAATATGTTAACACAATTTTTTCTACCCAGTGATTATAGATCAGTGCTGGAAAACCTATAGTATGTATGTTATTTCCCTTTTAAGAAAAAAGATGGTGGGCTGCAGAGATAGCTTAATAGCCTAAGTGCCTGCTGGGCAAGTTCATGAAATTTGTTCAACCCCCAGTACCACAGGCTGTCCCAGCATTGGAACCCTAGGCACGCTGCTCTGGCCACTGAGATTGGGTGTGGTGGTGCACACCTGTAATCCCAGCAGGGGTGGGGATGAAGTCCTGAGACAGGAAGGATCACTATGAGTCTGAGCTGCAAAATGGGACTTGTACCAAATAAACATCAAATAAATAAAGACTTAAAAACAAAAAAAGAAGTGAATATAAAAGGAGAAAGAAAAGTTTCATGGAATAAAACCTTAGGAAATCTATACTTATAGGGTAAAGAGATGAGAAGAATATGAAATATGTGTCTAAAAAGTTACATCAAAAGCAAAATTCATGATTTCCTGAGACCTAAATAGTAAATAGTTTTCCTGTAGGTGACAGGGCTATTAGCAAACTGCTGGTGACAAGCAAAGCAAGATGAGCAAGAATTGATCACTAAATTTCCCAACACAGAGTTTCTTGATGACATTTACATAGAGATGTTTTGATGAAGTGGTGAGTGCAAACTGGTTGAAGCAGGTTCCCAAGAAAATTGTGCCTAGCATTTCAAGTTTCCTGAAAAGTTGTCAATTCTAAGAAATGAAGTGGTGGATTATAGGGCAAGTGAAGTAACAGGGGGCTTGTATGCTAACATTACTCTGCTGCTGATGTTCCTCACAAAGTGATGCTAATATGTGATAAAATCTATGCTTTCACCAAAGCATAGATTTGTTGAAATGAGTAATTTAAATAGTGTTTGAAGAAAATATTATAGGTACATGAAACAGAAGAAACAGCACTGAGCAGAATTTTCAAAAGGGAGGGGCACGCATTAGCACTGGTGCACCGTGAGAGGGCTATGCAGAGCTAGGACGGATAATTCATGGAAAAGAGAACAGAAGTGTGTACTTGGGGGTGGTTCTTGTGGGAATTCTTTTCTGCTTGCTGCTGTGTTTTTCATGAAATATAAAACAAGATCATAAGATGAGACTCATGCAAAGAAAAGATACGTTAAAAATTTGAAAATGGAGGAAATGTTATGAAAGAGTCATTTAGGACAGGAACTAGTAATAGACTAAATCAGAGGAGAACAAAGGGCTCATTTGAGGCTGTGCAACATCCATCCACAGGCAAGCGCACACTGGGTGAGATGAGTAACTTACACAGCGTCTTCATCAACATGTGTCTGTAATGAACTCAAAGAAAGATAAGATGTAGGAGTCTATGAAGCTGGAAAAATATCGTGTTTTCTCACTGAATTTAGACTGGGAGAAAAGTTATGGGGTCCAGGAAGGAGTGAAGAAATCAGAGTCAATGATGTGAAGATACTAAAAGTTTTAAATATTTAGAAGATGCAATAGTGAATGAAGTAGTATTTAAAAGATAGGAAATTGTGATTGGATAGGATAGTGAGTGAAATTAGCACTATGAATCAAAAAGGCTTCACAGGGTTGAAGAGTACAAAACACAGTTCAAAGTAGGAGAAAAAACAAGAAAATCAGAGTAGATGTCAAAGTGAACACACAGTGTTAAGAGAAACACCTGCATGTGCGTATTACTTACCAGAAATTATTTATGAGTAGTGCTTTTAAAAAAGAATGATTTCCCAAAGATACAATTTTCAAAAACATTGCAAAAGAGGAGGGTTATATGATGACTATGATAAGGAACAGAGGTGGATGGTATGGACTGATAGATAAAACATCAGGGGTTGTGAAGACTAGGAAAGAATAATATTACAAAGGTGAGGATGAGCCTCAAGTATATAAAAGTAATGGCAGAAATGGCAGAGACAATCCAGCATCAGAGAGCTCTAAGGCCCTACAAGGAGAACCAGCTTTGAGTGAGAGCTGGGATGATGAAAAAAATGTTGCTTAGTTAGGGAAAGCATGTTGTTGACTGCAGATACTGAGAAACACCAAGCTGTATGAGAAGGAAAGAAATAAAATCACAAAATATAATCATATGAATAAGGATAGTCATTGGAGTACCAAGTATCTTACGGCAAGGCTGAAGATAAAGGTATTTGAGAGGCTGCAGTGTCCCCAGATGATGAGTTAGGAACTAAGGAGCCAGGAGCCTGCAGCCTTGATCAAACTGTGAGAGGAGGATGAGGTAACTGCAGAGGAGTACAACCAAGAACTCTCTGTGGGCAGCTGGATCTACCACACTTTGGGATGAATGACTGATTTTTCTAATATTCAGCCATCCTAACAAGCTATAGCTACTCTTTTGGTTTTCCTGGCTTGTCATACCAAAGCACTATACACTGAGTGGTTTAAACAACAGAAATTGGGGTTCTTCATTTTAGAAGCTGTAAATCTGAGATCAAAGTGTCCACAGGATTGTGCTTCTTCTAATTGTGCCAGGAAAGCAGCTGCTCCAGTCCTGCCTCCTGATTCCTGGCAGATCCTGGTGTGTGGCAGTGCAGCCTGAGTCCTCACAGGACAACCTCCCTGAGTGTTTTCCCCCAGTGTCTCCACTGATGAAGACAACAGTCACATCAGAAATAAAGAGCTCACCCTGCTAAAGTGCAACCTCATTTTAGCTAATAATGTCTCTAATAACCCTACCACCAAATACAAAGAAGGTGCATTACAAATGATCCCAAAATAGTTACTCTCAATATTATTCCATTTGGCTTCTAAATACTTTGTTCCAAATTTTACACATTATGTTTCTTAATTATACTGATTCTAAGTTTCTCTTCTGAATTACTGCATCACTTTTTATTACTATCCAGACTACCTTAGCTTCATAAAATGCTGATGGCTGCAATTTCTCTGAAAACAGATTAAGTTTGAATTATTTGCTCTTTGAAGATTTCATTTGATTTTCTGGTGGCATCAATGACTGGAATTTTCTTTATGATAATATTGTTCACTATCCAGATCTTTTATTTTTCTTTCTAACTTTATGTTGCACTATTCATTTTGAGGTTTTCTTAAATCTTTTAAAATATGTGAAGTGACATCTCCTAGACACTTCACACATGAATGGCATTTAAAATTAGAATATTTTGTGAATTTATCAATAATTTTCTCTGTCTTTTTAATATCTGAAGCAAAAACAGTTATCTTTCTGATGTCTATAATTGTGTGCATGTACCTCTCATTTTATCTTAATGTCAACATAGGCTTGTCAAATCAGTTTGCTTTTAAGGGATTCTGTTTTCCTTTAGTTTTTATATGATTATTTTTCTTTCATCTTTCCTCATGACTTTCTTCTTTCTATTATTTTATTTCTTTTACCCACCTGTTGGAGTGTAACGCTCAGATTATTAGTTTATTAATTTCCTGACTTTTTCTTTTAAATTATCGAATTTTTAGTCTCCACATTTCATTGGCCCATACCTACTTAAAATTCTGTTTCATTAGGTTCATTGTGTTTCAAATCTATAATTTTCAAGTGATTTTATTGTTGTTGGTCTCTAAATATATTGTATTTGTGTTATAGTATGTGCTCTGTGCAACTTTTAGCACTTTAAAATTTAGTGTTACTTTCTTCAAGGCTAATTTCATGATAGACTTTTATAAATATTATCCTAATCTGAATATGATGGTGCATGCCAGAAATCTCAAACTCAAGAGCATAAAGAAGAGGATCTCTGTGAGTTAGTGGCCAGCCTGGACTACAAAATGAGTTAGCAGCCAGCCTGAACAACATAGTGAAACCCTATTTCAAAATAAAGGCAAAGGGAGTGGGGAGATAGCTCAGTAGAATAAGCACTTGCCTGGCAAGTGCAGGATCCTGAGTTCAATCCCTGGTTCCACAAAATATAAATAGAGGCAAAATAAAATAATGAAATACAGTATTTTCATTCAGTATGTCCACTACAGCACTGAAGATCATGTTTTAAATATTTTAAACTATTTATTTATTTTATTTATTTGATACAGCTCAGAATAGTAGCACTCCTTCTGTCTCAGCCTCCCCAGCACTGCTATTATGGGCATGGGTTGGCAGGACATGCCATACCAGGGATGGAACTGGGTCCTTACACTTACCGAGCAATCACTTAGACTGACAAGCTATCTCCAGGTCGTACATTTTAAATCTGCATTTTAGGCCTAGTTTGTTAGTCAGATTTTATATCTTCTTTGTCCTTGTAAGTGTTTCATCTCTGTTCTAGTGAATCCTGCAATGTGTTACAAGTTATTTCTCCATAATTGGATTGCTATAAATATCTTCTTGCAATTCTGCCTATCTCTACTCTACAATTTGAATCTGATATTAGATAAAAATTAAAATTTTAGTGTCTACTTAAATTTCAGCATTCCACTTTTACAAAATAATCTCACTCTCTCCTACAATGCTTGATACTTTAAACACTAATTTTCCTATTATTTATATAGCTTGCTTCTTTTTATTGGAATATTTCTGGCATACCTTTTGCTGAAAACATATTTCATAAATTGTTGCTTGCAATCAGGATGTATCTGTGGGTTTTCTACAATAATCGATCATTGTTTGTAAAACATATTTACTTAATTTATTGTAATGCAATTATTCGCATTAATAGTTCTATTTTGCATTTTTGAATAGTCCCATTTTGTCTGTCTGTTTTCCTTTTTTGTATATTTTGCTTCAAAGGAGTATGTTTCCTTCAAATTTTATCCACCTCTACTAGATTTTTGCATCTACTCACTTTCTGAACTTTTTTGAAACTGAAGCTGTATGAAATAACAGTGTAAATACATAAATTAACTCTGCAGTGAATTAATATTATGACTTTTTTCACAGAAAATACAGAGGTCTAGAGAGTTACTTTTCTATTTATTCCCTTCCTTTATACTGTTTTTTCTTAATTCAGTTAGACTAATTTTACTGCTAATCCCTTTAGGCTGTATTATTACCATTGTATGATGCCAACTTCATTTAAATTAACTCACTGCTGTCTACTTTTGGTGGGGCCTAGGGTCGAACTCAGGACCATTCACTTGCCAGGCAGTCTCTTAGGCTACTGATCTATCTCCCCGGCCCATTCCTATCTGTTATCTTTACTTCTGCCAGCAGTTTGAACTTTCTACCTGTGTTTGTAAAGCTTATCTGTCATCTTATGAATTTCCATCTCAAACAACAGTGCTAGGTCATTCTTTCTAAAGCCCCTTTGCAGTCATGCTGTGGACGTATAAGATGAAAGCACACCTCTGACGCATCCCTAGCTCATTCAGGCATAAGCCACACCTGGGACAAGCAGACCCGAAGTGCGTTCGTCCTGGCTCAGTGTCCCTGCTCACATCCGTGTTTTCCAGGTGGCACAGGAGGAACGAACTGCCCAAACCCTAACACTGGTGGGTGTTCGTCGTGTGATTTGAAGATTCTGGCCACTTTTCAATGCGGATTTCATGTGTCCATCTGTGTGCGCACATGGTCTTTGCTACAACCTGGGAGGACTGATGTGAGCAAATCTAGTTACAGACCATTTTTTCGGTTGTGTTGGTAAACACTTTGGCGTTGGCATCCCAAGTAGCATCTGAGTCTTGTATCATTATGTTATTCAGTGCTTATTTATGACAAATTCTGTGATTGAACAAGATTTCTTAGCTGCAAAACATTTTTCTTTAACAAATCTTTAATGACTAATTTAGGGAGAGCAACTTGGGAAGAAAAACAAATCATGAAAAGAAATAAGTCTATTATGTGTTGTTTTTACTCAAGATGATTAATTTGAGTATACTTTGCTGAACATATAACCTCCTAATGATCTATTATCTTTCAAGTCATCTGCAAAGTGGCTGCATCTGAACAGGTATTTTTTAGATTCTCAGGTGAATGACAAATTATAAGGGAAGTATACAATGCTACCACTCTAAGATACAGCAGAACAGACAGCGGGGGTATCCAGAGAGCCTCCTCCATATACAAATCACAGTGTCATCAAAGTTGGAAATTAAAATGACAAATTCAATTTGTTTTAATTATAGCTTTTCTGGCTTATATTTCTACTTCATAATGGAGTAAACTGAGAGACAATCTAAAATATTCTGTAAATGATTCTCTTATTTACCTATTTTGATTATTTATTTGATTTGGATATTTTTAAGACACTGTACATTGTTGAACATTTATATCTATTTGTATTTATAGAATTCATGTCCTTTACAGTAAATTACAGTGTTGCTCATGCACATCCGTGTAACAGAGAATGTAAACTGGATTGGTAAATATATTTTACAAAAATGCATATTTTTATCTAAGGAACAGAATAATTATATCATAGGTGAATTGTAATTTGGAACAAAAATGTGACAGAACTGGCCTCATAACCATCTTTTAAACTTTTGTTTGAGTTTTTTTTTGTAAGGCCAAAATCAGTCTCATAACCATTTGAATTACAAGTATTATACTCTTGTTTCCTTAAAAGATTTAGGTGCAAAAAGTACACACAATTAGCAAAATTGTAAAGAATTGTTGCTTAATTCACTCATAGCTTGTGCACAATAGCAAGAAAAAGTGAAGACATATCTCAGAAGCCAAAAATTAACATTCAAAAGCACACACACAAATAAAACAATGTGGGGTTGCGTTAGAAAAGCGAGAAAGATAATTGACTGAAATTAAAATTTAATGTCAAATTGCGACACCATTGAGATTTCACACTTAGATTTTCCAGCTTTCCTTCAGGTTAACAGCAGGATAACTGACCTGCAGACAGAGTAACCTGCGCCCTCCGCACTCACCCATGTATATCTTCTTTCCGTTTGATTAGCTAACAGAGAATAGGTGCTGCTGGTCTATTTTCCACAATAGAAGCAAGAACATATCGCCCTCTAGTGTTAGGAAAGTTAGGAGACCTAAAGCTTCTTTAGCAATAAGCAGGTATGTATTTCAAACAGCAAGTATCTTATTTTCTCCTTTCAAATAAATACAATTAATCAATAAACACGTTATTATAGCCTCATACTGTGAAATAAATTCAACACGGTATATTTTATAAGCTTTATAAAATTTTAATTAATTAAAATAAGTTGCTGTTTTAGTATTTTGCCCTTTTGTAGTTCTGTTTTTCATTATTGTTGTATTTTACACATTTAAAAAGTTAAATCATTTATAATATAATACTTCTAGATATTCATAATCACTTTGAGTTTTATTTGTATTTATTTATTGATTTACTATTTCTTTTCGTGGCTGGTTCAGCCTGCCCTCAGGACAGAGCAGGTGCACCCTATGGTGCCGGGGATCAAACCGTGGTGTCTGCCCTTGCCTAAGCTTTCCTAAGTGGGTGCTTTAGACTGCTGAGCTATTTTGCCGGCCCTGAACTTTATTACATAATATTAGCTACTTACTTAAATTACTAAACTTAGGTTCCTGAAGCGACAAAGGTCTCCAAAAGGTATATCTTTTTTCCAGAATACACAAGACAAAAAGATCAACAGTCTATTAGAAAATGTCTTCTAGAAAATAACATAAGTAGAAATTAACAACAGGGATAGAAAATGCAGTGTATTTACAGTTAAAAATGATAAGTTGTGTTTTAAAAACAAGTTCTGAGATAACCGATAAACCAGTTGAGGACTGGTTTGTATGCTTATCCAGTAAAAAATAAAAACATATATATATATTTTTTTTCCTTTTCTTTTAAAATGTATTTAACACAGGGCCTACAGGGTCTCACTACCTAGATCGGACTCATAGTGATTCTCTTGCTTTTAGGCTCCCAAGTGCTGGTGATCCGGGTGCATGCCACCACGCCCACTCTGTTACTGTCTCAGCATGCCCCAGGGGTGGGGCCGGCACAGATTGCAGGGGATCGAACCCTGGCCCCTGCGTTCTTCCTAAGGAGGTACTTCAGTCTCCTGAGCTATCTGGGAAGCTGTAAATATTCCAATATTAATTTAATCCAAATTTCTCCAGACAACTCTGTCTGTGAGTACCAGTGCAATCCCACTGACGGCCCACCTGCTAGGGTCTCACTGTCTCTTGTCATACATATAATTGCTTTAGTGCATTTTAAGGTCATAATAGTGAGAGGATCAAGAAGTCCCGGAGTTCCTGGCTGTCATGAAATGCACAGCTCTGAAGTCACAAACAGATCTTTGCCAGGAGGCTGCCATTGGCAGTCACCCTACCAAACGCTGGATGTACAGAGTTGCAGCCTCCTTTACGCCCAGTCCTTGGTATGAACAAGGGTCTTGAGCAAAATTTGAGAATGAATCCTGAAAAGTGGAGGAGTTTTTGTTTGTGACGTTCTGCATAGAATTTATTCTGAGATGCCAGGTCCTGTTTCCAAAATCAAAAAGCATCCTGTCCCCATCTTTCATCTGTCTTACTGCAACTATATAGCGTTTTTAAAGATCTCTCTCTTTCCCTCTCTATCTATCTATCTATCTATCTATCTATCTATCTATCTATCTATCTATCTCTTTGTTTATGGATATCTAAATCTTGCAAACTTAGATTCAGAAACAATTTATTTGTCCTAATAGTCTATTTATAAGTTAACTTACAGATAATTTGATGGGATCGATTTTCCAGGTTTTAAAAAATTGGGCTTAAATCCTGAGATCATTCTTCCAATAAAACTATCACAAATGCTATATCACACAACATCAATTTAAATTAGTGAAGATTATTACAGATTTTCTGTTTCTAGTTGAGCATTTGGTCATGCTTGGTGAATAGCAAAGCAGTTTATTGTGAAAGAGAAATTTACAACATAGGCCTATCTATTGAAAATGTAGAAGTAATCTTCTTGGGTAGATGCATAAATAAATTAAATACAGCTATAACAGTGCCACAGAGAAGATAAGGTCCCATTCTTCATCAATTAGATGAAGAAAGATTGCAAGGGATAGCATGAAAAGTGTTCACTGGCCTTCTGCTGATGGGCAAGATATCTGAGAAAGGTAATTTAAAGGAGGGACAATTTAAGTTCTAATCCCTGGCTCCCTGTCCATATTACTTAGAGACTGAAGGGAGGTAGAATCCTATGGGAAGGATCTCCTTCCCTACATCAGCCAGAAGAAGGCGAGAAAGAGAAAGAACTTACACTGATGACCCTATTTCTTCTGTTTAGGCAACAGCGAGGCCTGCAGTCAGATGAACAGAGCCACACACATTCAGAGCAGGGCCCCATTCAGTTCGCTGTGTGTGCGCCAGCTGTCTCTGGAAGCACACTAACCAACACACCCGAAGGAAGCTGTACAAAATCACCTAACTCTTTCTCAGTTTAATGAAGTGGACACCAAAGAGTGAATATCAAAATAGAGAAAGCTCATTATTCACAAAATTATAGAATTTTAAAGTTTAAACATAGTTTAGTCATCAACTACTCCCCTTGAAAGTGTCTGTCCAGATTTATTTTTAGAGAAGCAGTGTATGGTTCTTGAAGAATATTGAAATGGTCAGAAAAGTATACAGCAGAGTGACTGATCTTTCGATGAGCATCTTCAAATATTTCCTGATATATTATATAGAAATATTATAAACATTTCTCAATGTTTTTCTTTTCATTTTTCCAATGAGGAAATTAAAGGGCAATCTTCTTCCACTATTTCTTCCTGGTTTCTGTAGAAATAAACATTTGAGTTTGATCTTAGAGTAGAGGAAGAAGGAAAATACATGAAAAACATGAACAAATTAATTGTTTTGCATGATGGTTTTATGTACATCAGAACAGTCTGCAAATTGTTGTTTCCCTTCTGAATAGATTACTGTGTTCATGGAAATCTACAGGTAATCTGTTGAATAGGCCATGATATAGGCTGCACTTGGGTAGTTCCTTGGGGTACCCTTTCTGCACAGTTGGGGATGTTCTCTGTAGTTGCTATATTCTAAGCTCATTTCTAAAAATGAATAAGTTGATCAGGCTTAGAGAAATGGGAGATAACACTGATTGTTTCAGAACTGCAATTGGTTCACATGTAAAATACAGGACTCATAGGACGAAAGAAATTTAGAAGAGAAAATAGCTCTTGCACCTGTTTGACTCTCAATGTACAGCATAAATCTGAGGCAGTTGCTTTCCTGGGCATAGGAAGAATAGGTGATGAAAGTTTTGAACATGAGCATGATTTAATCTTGTTGAGAAGATTATACTTAGAGTCTCAAATGAACAAGGCCCAGGGCAATGGACTAAAAGTAATGGGTGGGTGATAGATGTGGGGCCGCAAAGATAGCAAATTCATGCCATTATCAAGCAAATAGCTGCTATTTATTGTCTATTCTAACAAATCATGACCCTCAGTTTTCAATAAAATCCTTAAAATGTTTGGAGCTCCAGAAACAGGGTGAAGTCAAAGAGGTAGGCTGACTCTAGAAAGGACACAGTTTTCTTGGTATTTGAAAGCAAAAAAAAAAAAATGCACTGAAAACTCCAAAGATTTGTGTTTGGGAGGGAGCCCACTTGGTCTCCTTGGTGACGGAGCCATTGTATGATCATATTGTGGGGGGAATTAGGGTGCCACACGTGCGGTAACAAGGGAGCTTAGAGAGTTATTGACATCATCAAGATGTACTAAGTTGAAAGACTAGAAATGGAAAAAATATAACAGAAATAAGAAGATCTTCTTAATCAGTCCCTTTTATTTAATTGTCATAGTTGTAAGTAGAAAAGTAAGATAAAAATTGGATTGTGAGCATAGCTGTACAAAAACAAATTATGTATAGTGAATGGATTAGGAAAATGTGACATGTTTGTGAGTTACGTTCCCTCTACTTCTAATCTTCTGTTGACTTTCATTATACTTTCATCGTATGAAATACACACAAATTTTGTTAAAGATGAAAAGCAGTAATAAGAATTTATTTTTATTACTGCTAAATGTACTATTGCAGGTAGGATGTCATACCTGAGTTTCTAAAAATATTTCAGTATCACCTTTGTAGATGACACTATTTATAGGAAAGGAAGCTACTTTCTAGAGAAAACTGTTAATCAGATTATATCTAAAAAGAAGTATGCAGTCACAGTATTTCCTCAGTCATCCTTAGAAGCTTTCCACATAAATTGTTTATAGGGAAAGGAAAGCAAATGAAGACAGGAAGTGGAAACATTGTTGCATAGACTGACTGATCCTGCATGCACTCTTTATATTAAACCCATTAGCACAGGTTTTAAATCAGTTACTTTAAAAACAGTCATTGTCAGTGGAACAAAAAGACTCTTTAGAAATGAAAGAGAAATAGTACAAAGAAGAAAGGGAGACTATGTTAAAAAAAAATAATAAGATTTCTGTCACTAATGTAGGATGTAGTTGAATTTGCACATTTATCTAGCAAATCCCAGGTGCCTTAGAATACCTGTGCACTGATTTGTTGAATGGACACTGGATGAATGCCTTTACTTCTCACAGAAGGAAAATAACAGGAGCAAATCCAAACCTGTCCTGAAGTTTAGAGTCCTTGGTTCTTGTTAGCCTCAGAATGTCCCACTGTAAATATCCCTCCGAGAGCTATCCAAAATGAGACAAACGCAGCAAATTTATCATGGTCATCTCCAGGTCCTAAGAGAATTGTCTGGATCTCAGCAACCCTTCACCCAGATACAAGCCTTCCAAAATTGCTTCATTCTACTTAATTCTGCCTCATACACTGTGGATATCTGATTAGGATTTTAGAAACATTAAGGGTAAAGTTCAATACTGAAATTCTTAAGTATAAAATATAAATGCACAACAGAGGTAGAACTAAAAATAAATGCATAAATTCTCAGCTCCAAACAACAACCACTAGACCCTTTAGATTGGCCACAGACAGTATTTATGGTACTACTATATCTAAATTTTATGTTTCATAGTGGAAGAAATGTTTGTGTGCATATTTTTGAAGTCCTTATGCTTTTCTGTTAAGCATGATGACTACATACGTATTTGCAGTTCTATTTTAATAAAAATACACTCATTCTTTTAAAAGAGCGTGTTGTTTCTCTACTTTAGAAAATGAGACCTTAGGAAATGGTAAATAGGCATTTTATGTATCTGCAGGAAAAGGCAATAAAAGATATCGCCTGACATTTTCTCTTCTATTACTGATGTGCCTTCATAATCTCTTGAAGTGTGAACATAGCTGATAGCTCAGAGCTGTGTACCCAGTTTAATATTACTTTACAATATAATATCAGGGTAGCAATGTTATCATTATGTTTGAAATAACACTTTTAGGAGTTTCCACCAGTAAAAGTGTATACTTTAGGGACCAAAATAAATTTATATTATGTCACTAAAATCAAGAAAATATAAAACATATAAAAGTTAGGTGGTAATCAACTGGTTATTTACAGGAGTATGAAAGATCAGTTTCCCAGAACTCATAAAATAGCAAGCTACTTTGATTTTGATTAAATGCAACCGTTACTTATTACTTTCTATCTTCATTTTGTAAAAGCTGTGGCTTAAGAGGTTAGTTACAGTTGTTGTGACAGTAATAGCAAAATATACTGTGGTCTGGAAGCTGAAAGGAACTCCAAGGACCAAGCCAGATGTTATCAACCAGTATCCCCAACATGCATTGAATAGATATGGGATTTCATAACCCACTCAGAACTGGGACTGCACCGATCTCTAGTTAAAACCACTCCAATATTCACAACCTTCTTCAAATAAGTGTAAATGTTTTGAATGCAATTTTCCCTCCTGATTGGTGCTGCACAAAGTCATGCCTATGATCAGGAATAAGAAATATTCTTACATTAGGACAAAGGCACAGAATACACAGATATACAAACAGAGATTTACAAAGTAACAAGCAAAAACTTTGTAAAGCAATAGCTGCTTTTATTGAAGCTTAAGTATATTTGTTCTGCTCATTTTCATTTCTATATAATAATCTATAATTTGAAAAGCGCTGCATCTCTTTTGTAAAAGATTTTTAATTCATGGTCAGAAGCTGGGGGACCCATACCAGGGCGGGTTAGTGTGTGAGAACCAATAACTAAGGTTTATTTTTTCCATAATTTTATTGAAGAACAAATAGCATTGAGACAGTTTAAAATCAAATTAGAAGACCAGATTCAGTAATTAATACATTGCATATTGTTTTCGATAGCTAAGATTTACATAACATTTTCCAATTTTTGAAAACATTGCTTCATGCATATGAAATATGACCTTATTTTTATATAATTCCTAAAAGTGAACCAAAACTCATGATACACTGTAGAAACAAGGTACTTGTTCAAATATGTTTTTCCTCTAAATAACAGAAAAGACAAAACAAGTCAGATTATTGGAAATACAAACTCAGAACTATTTTATTATTCATGCAATTCATTTCAACTTTTTTTTATATGTGGCAGAAATTTTTAGTTTTTAACAGCTGAACTTTTAACATTGAAATAAAACTTGCTGACATTGGGGTTAAATTATTTAATTACACTGAGAAAATTTTGGCTACACCAAGCAATGTTTTTTTTTTAAATATTGCAGCTTGCATAATATAGAATCTTAGTGTCAGGAATATTTAGCAATGCAGTCTCTTTTTTGTATGCCTACTACATCTAAATTTCTTCATTTAAAAGAAATAAACTAATAATGAGCAATCAGGAACATGTTTACAATAATTAGATAGCAGCTGAAAAGTCAAAGCGGGTATAATGTTTTTACTGATAATCAGTAAAAACAAATTGACTGATAGTCAATTTCAGCTCAAATGTGGTGATGTATACATTCTATTAAAACGCTTTCAAGTCCAGGCATTGTGGTGCATGCCTGTCATTCCAGCATTTGAGGAGCAAGGCAGGAGGACTGCCATCAGTTCTATGTCACTCTGAAGTACAACTCTGGAGTACAATGCAAGTTCAAGCACACTTCAAACTTCCTAGTGAGACTGTCTCAAAAAAAAAAAAAAAAAGAAAAAGAAAAAGAAAAAGAAATCCACATTCAGAGAATAAACATAAATTCAGTGTTCAAAAATAGCTTTAATTACAATAGCACCTGTAATAGCTCTGATTATTAACTTCTCTTTCCCAAGATCACTAGAACTGAAGCTATATTAGCAACTGTCTTCTCATATGTACTTTAACATATTATAGAGAACCTCAAAACAGTTTGAAAATAAGTCAAAGAACTAAAAGAGATGTACAGGGGCCAGTAAGATCGGCTCAGCAGTCTAAAGTCCCTGCTCAGGCAAGCTTAGGCAAAGCACAGGGACTGTAGTTTGATCCCCTGGCACCATATGCCATGCCAGCCCCACCACCAGGGCCAGCTGAGCCGGTCACAAAAACATAAGTAAAAAAAAAAAGAGAGAATTTAAAGGAGATTTACAGAGATACATATGTTAGTATGCACAAATACATCCATATTATCTAATTGCAAAAGAATCTGGGAACTATGTGCTCCACTAGTGCCAACCTGGAGGACTATATTTGGAAACATAGAAGGTAAAGAGAAAGCACATCCAGCCAGCTGTGTGGCTCACATGTAAGGCCAACTCTTCGGGAGGCTGAGGCAGCAGGCTCACAAGGTGGAGGCTATGCAAAGCAAGGCAACATAGCCAGACACTGTCTCAAAAATAACTAAGTAAATAAAAAGCAAAGAGGTGGGGTTACAAGCCAGGGTGAAAGCCCTGGATTCAATTTTTTTCCCAAGAACAGAATGATAAAACTGGCACCTGAAAAATCTTCCTTTATTTCACAGCATACAGGGGTTAAAGGGGTGATGTATATAACTCATATTCCAGGAAAGTGATCAAGACAAGTGTCCAAGGCCAGGGATGTAACTCAATGGCCTAAATGCCTGCCCAGCAAGCACCAGGTTCTGAGTTAAATTCCTGGTACAAAAAAAAAAAAAGTTCCCGTTGAGTCTCATTTTCCAAAAGTTTTTAACTTCCTATCATCTCCCTTTGAAATTCTGTATCATTTTTATGGTCCGTGTTGTTTTGTTTTTGTCTTTTGTTTTGTCTTGTTTTTCTTTTCTCTTTAAAATAACAACAAAGTTTAGTAATGGATCTAAGGAATGGGATTTGAATTACTGAGGGTAAAGCCTAGTTAATGTACTTTGTTGCTTAAGATTTTAACCTATTACCTAGAGTCCTTAGGAATATATTCCACATATTTTACAGGATTAGAGTAACTTCTGAATGTCTTTACTATTAACTTCTGAAATACATTTCCTTAATTTTATCTGACTCCTTTATCAATATGTGACCTTCGAAAACTGACCTGTTGTTTGGCTCTGCTTACATCGACAACTTGAGACGCTTACATCGCTTGGTACTCTCAGCCACACAGCTTGCCTTAATTTTTATTTTTTTCCTTTTTCTCTTTTTAAGAGATACGATACTAAGCAACAGATGTAATCAATTCAGGATGCATCACTTTAGAATTCCAAACAATGTGGGCAACCATCCCCTACCTCAAGATAGGATCTGCTAAACATTGCTGCTCTATCCTCTTTCTTATTCTGGGCTCCTGCCCTCCACTGGTCGAGTTCTGTTCAGGAAGGGAACATGAAGAGCTTCAGCAGGCAGGATCCGGTCCACCAGAACTCACACATGCAGAAGACGCCAGAGTCTCCTGTCGTGGTGATACGCATCTATCATACTTTTTAAATTCTTAACATTAATGTGAAACAAATGTCACATTTAAATTTTATTTATTCTTTCGGTTGGCAGATTTTAGAGCCATATGTTTTTGTTTTAATTTCTTTTTCACTGTGGCATTTAAGGAGGAGCTCTTTAAATATGCAAATTTGACATCCCATGCTTTCTTCTATTCAAATATAATATCATATTTCTTATGATGCCATAGGTAAAGATTGACAAAGCATTAAAATACATTTAGTTTTTCCTCAAATCTCCTGACTTGTTTTATTCTGAAATGCTATGCTACCTTGCCACCCACTGTGTATGAAGTGAAAGGATTTCTACTCTTCCAGGACCACGTGTAACTGGGGCTGGGGTGAAGATGGGCCTGTGCCCCTAGGGTGCACTGCTGCTCTTTGTTTTCTTTTTTTTCTCTGACATCTGCTCGTGCACAGTTGTAGTGCACGCTGACTACACTCACTGTAGGAAATGGGTGTGTGCACATTCCACATTTCAATTATTTCTCCCGCCTTCCAACCCAGTTTTATTTTTTCAGCACCTGATTCTTTTAAAATCATGATTATGAACTTGGAGAAGCCTAGGAAATGATTCTGGATAAAACATCTTTGACATATTCCCAATGTCTTTCAATGTTGTATGCACACACAGACACAAGCACACTTATTTATGAATATCTTCAAGCACACACAGAAGTGGAAGATATAGGTCAAAGAACTTAAATATTTTATATCATACTAAAGCCTATAGATTTTGCATTTCATTTTTAAACAATTACATTGAGAAACAAATAGCAATGAGCCATTTTCAAAACCAATTAGTAGCACGGTTTAATAACTAGTACATTGCATATTGTTGTCTTCTTAGTGGTTATTCATAATACAAGATGCAGAAATGATATCCTGTCCACAAATACCATTAGTACAAATCCTCCTATTCACTGAATTAAGAGAAAGTATCTGTCTATTTATCCTATTTTGAATATACAGATACAAATGGTGCTCTTATTGAGAAATTTTTGCAAGTCAAAAGAAATTACCAACAAAGTGAAAAGACAATCCACAAATTTGGAAATAAATTTAACTAATAAGCACTCAGACAAAGTTCTGCTCTCTAGAATTTATAAAGAACCAAAAAAACATTAGAGCCCCCAGATTTAAAGACCCAATACAGAAATAGTTATCCGAGATGAACACACACTTCTCACAGAATGAAATTAAAGAAGCGAATAAATATATGAAAAAATGCTCCACATTACTAGCCATCTGTGAAATGAAAATTAAAACAACACTGAGATACCATCTCACCCCATAAAGAATGGCTATCATAAAGAAATCAACTATTGTCATCTAAATACTACAGGTGCATGAATTCAGCAAAACAATCCAACACAGTCCAGCAGTCTACAATAGTAGTGGGTTATCCACAGAACTTGTTGACTTGAGCCTTTCACAGCTTAGCATATTAATATGGACTTACTTTATATACCTCAGTATTATACTTTTCTGCTGGATGGTTAAGACCAAGATAAAGCAAGACCTGTATAACAAGAAATGTATCTTTTGTATCTGATAAGGTCAGTCATATACCCTTAGGATTTATCCTGAAACCCTGTACCATGCTTTATAGATCTTTTGCAGTGTCCGGCAGGACTGAACAACAAAAGGGGATACAAATGAAAGACCATTTTGTATTTGTATATACAGAATAGTTAGGCTAGATATACAACTTCTTTCGTTAATTTGATAAGAAGAAAGATTTGTATTAATAGTGTTTGAACAGGATATCCTGTCTGCTTCTTGTACTAGCGATAACCACTAAGAAGATAACGATGTACAATGTATTAATTATTGAAACTGTCCTATTAATCAGTTTTGAAACTGTCTCACTGCCATTTGTTTCTCAATAAAAAATAAAGAAATCAACCAACAACATATGTTGGAGAGGCTGTAGGGAAAAAGAAACCCTTCTCCACTGTTGGTGGGAATGTAGACTGGTGCAACCATTATGGCAATCAGTGTGGAGACTCCTTAAAAAACTAGAACTGGGAATCACATTCAAACCAGCTGTCCTACTAGGAATTTTCCCAGGGGAATTGCGGCATTTCATTTTAGTAAAACAGTTTAATTTTTTTTTAAAAAAGGAAACAAGCTTTTGAAATTTTTGAAATGCATTTAAAAAGCAAATAATTATTTTTAAAGTACTGTTATTCAAAACCTGAGATTATTGCTCAGTGGTATAGAACCTGCGTGGTAAATGCAGGGCCCTGCATTCAATTTCAGATACCAATAAGTGCTTCCCTGATGAGCAAAAGAGGCTGAGATCAATCCCTGGTTCCAAAAAAAAAAAAAAAAAAAGAGTCAACCAAAAATATTTTCAAATGAACACAATGCAGTTTACAGTGGAAATGTTAAATATATTTACCTACTTAGAGCATGAAATTTGAAATATTTCAATGTATGATAGAAATCTCAAAAATTTAAATTGTGAATATTTGAGAATGTCTGTAAAATACTTTTCCAAATCTAAGATAAAACTAAATTATTAAAACTTAGAGTTGACTAATTTTGATTATTTATTAGGAAATATTTATTTTAGAGCAAATAGGAATTACAACATAGAATGGAATGTTAATCTATTATTTCAATTGTCACTAATCACTAAGATGCCAGAATAAAATAAAATAAAGGCACCAATAAAATATAGTATGGTAGAACATACTACTCATTGCAAAACAGGTTAAGTTTTCTTAACCAGTTTCAGGTTAACAGTTTCTCTGATGTATGCCCTGGTACAGCTCTTCTGTACTTTTCCTAGATATCTTCTTTGTTTTTTGTTTGTTTGCTTGCTTGCTTGTTTTGTATCAGGGATCTAACTCAGGACCTTGGACTTTCCAGATGGGTGCTTATGCTGCTGAGCTGTCTCTTCAGCCCTTATCCCAGATTGGTAGCAGGAACTATTTGGGACTGTAGTTTAGCAATTCAAAAAATAAAAGATTCTTGAAGCATACAAACAATTTTGACATAGATGAAAATACTTTATGTGGAAAGAAATTCCCTAAGTTCAGTATCATTTATTCAAAGAAAAACTACTAATAATGGAAAATTCCTTCTTATAATGAAGGAGTTCGATTAAGTTTTTCTTGCTTTTTGATGCTTTTTACATATCCTTTTGATCTAAGGTAGGAAATAGAAAATGGAAATTTTGGTGGTTGGAATAAAAATCAGCAATGGAGAAATTGGTTTTCATTCTGATTTCTGCAGAAAACCAATTTAAGGGACATGCTTTGAAATGGATAGGCCTTTTGGGGAACACACACCTACACTTCCTGCACCTGGTTTCACAAGAAGTTCCTGAGGGAACTTTTTGCTATGTTTCCCTTCTTCCATTGCTCCTTTATTGCTTTGCCTTCAAGAATGGTGAAAACACTTCTCTGTTTATTGGGGTGGTTAAACCAAGGAGGTTTTTGTGATCCAGAGATGAAGGCTGGATTATAAAAGGAAAAACTTGTGGTTGCTATAAATCTAAACTAAAAGTCACTCACTAAAAGTATTACTGAATTTGGCATTGAAGAAACTTGAGCTAATATTTAAGAGTGTGTTCTGCTTCTCATACAATCATCTAGTTTCTTATAAGTCTTGGAGAAGCAAATTTATAATTAAAAGTTAAATTAAATCTTAAGCTTTTATCTCTATCTTTGTGTTAAGATGACTAGTTGAAGAATAACCTCGATATTTGTTCTTCTATCCATATGGACACTTGGACAAAATGGAATAGGGTTCTTCATGCTGTAAAACATGTGAATACTCCAGATACTAAATCTAGGTAACAAAAAGCATATTCTGGAACTTAATAAATTAATGTCTTTGACAAATATACATCTGAGATATAAGCACATAAAGAAACATCTATATCAACATTTCTATTTTAGTACTAGCTGTCACCTTTCTCTTTTCTTTCAGATAATGCTTAGAGGATTCCAAAACAATCCTTGGCATTGGACATACTCAAAATCTCTGCAACCTTCACCCTTCTGGCCTATGGCCTTCCAGCTTTAACCCATTTGTGATCCTTCCAAGTATTTTACATGATTGGCAATGGTTACAGGAACTTTTGGGAAGTGGCATTTGCACCATCTCATACTTTATTCACAATGGCACTTTAAAAAAAAGAAGTTGGAAAAAGCTTCTAAAACATTGCTTTAAAAAAATGAATCTGATCGTGAAGCTTCGGAGAAGTTTCCGAACATTGATTGTTCTCTTAGTGACCTTTTGTCTTGTGAGCATTGTCATTTCTGCCTATTTTCTCTACTCTGGCTACAAACAGGAAATGGCACTTATTGAAACCACTGCAGAAGCAGAATGTGCTGACATCAAAATTCTACCTTACCGGTCAATGGAGCTGAAAACAATTAAGCCTCTTGATACATCTAAAACTGACCCTACCATCCTCCTCTTTGTGGAGAGCCAGTATTCTCAACTCGGCCAAGACATCATAGCTATACTGGAATCCAGTCAGTTTCAGTACCACATGGTCATTGCCCCAGGCAAGGGGGACATACCTCCTCTTACAGATAATGGCAAGGGGAAGTACACTTTAGTTATTTATGAAAATATTCTGAAGTATGTCAGCATGGACTCATGGAACCGAGAGCTTTTAGAAAAATACTGTGTGGAATACAGTGTTAGTATAATCGGTTTTCATAAAGCCAATGAGAACACCTTACCAAGTACACAATTAAAAGGATTTCCATTAAACCTCTTCAATAATCTAGCTCTAAAGGACTGTTTTGTGAACCCTCAATCTCCTTTACTGCATATTACCAAAGCCCCCATGGTGGAGAAAGGCCCTCTTCCTGGGGCAGACTGGACTATTTTCCAGTATAACCATTCAACCTACCAGCCTGTGCTTTTAACTGAACTACAGACAGAAAAATCCCTTTCATTCTTGTCCAGTAAAATACTTTACGCAACAGTGATCCAGGACCTGGGCCTTCATGATGGAATTCAGCGAGTTCTCTTTGGCAACAACTTGAACTTCTGGCTTCACAAGCTCATCTTCGTAGATGCCATCTCCTTCTTGTCAAGGAAGAGACTGACACTGTCCTTGGACAGGTACATCCTCGTGGACATTGATGATATATTTGTGGGGAAGGAGGGAACCAGGATGAATGTCAAAGATGTGAAGGTAAGAACATTTGTTCTGAAATAGTGAGGGGTAATCAATTCGAGATAAAACAAACATTTCTTTAAAATAGATTAAAACCATTACAGAACACCATTGTGTGCGCACACACACACACACACACACACACAGAGGTATGACCAGATAGATACAAACAAGATTCTAAGCTTCAGAAGAACCTGAACTAAAATATCCCCAAAAGTATTGATACCTGTTCTCCTCCAACCTGTTAAAGTTGCTCCTCTTAGCTACGTAGAGTTAGGCTGTTGCCTTTATATTTTAACACATGTTGCAGTTTATAGCAAGAGATCTACTTTTTATCTTTTCCCCAGTTGTTGTTTCTTTCAAGCATTTCCCCTGCATTTGAAGATTTTTGTGTTTAATTTGGTTTTTGTTCATGAATTTTCTGCCTAGCCCTGTCTTTAAGATTTCTACCTACCTTCTCTTTCAGTAGATCTAATGTTTCTGATTTAACATTTAAATCTTTGATTCATTTTGATGTGATTTAGCGCATGGTGATAGACACCGGTCTAGTTTTAGTCTTCAGCATAAACAGAGACATGTTCTCCAGTGCTGTTTATCAGAGAGAGTATCTTTCTTCCAGTGAACATGTATGGCCCTTTGTCAAAGATAAGGTGGATGGGTGTATCCATAGTTGTGTCTGCACCTATAATCTATTTCACTGGTCAGCAGATTTTTTAATATTTTTTTGGCCAGTATCATGCTAATTTCATTATAGTAGCACTGTAGTATTATTTCAGTCCAGGGACTGTGATGCATCTTGCCTTGCCTTTGTTGTCCAGGATTGCCTTTGCAATTTTAGGTCTCTTCTGGTTCCAAATGAATTTCAGGAGTTTTCTCTAGATGTATGAGGATCTTATAAAAAACAATTCCAAATAAATAGAGATTACCAACAGAGTGAAAAGAAAGCTCACATACTGCAAAAAATATATATATAAGCCAGACCTCTATTTTTGAACCAATTACCCTACCCAAACTGGGTTTACACATGCTGGTTGAAATACAAAGTTGAAAAGTAGCCCAAAACTTTTGTGGAGGTTCATACAAGTGAAACATCAGCTTGTAAGAGCTGTTCATATATGAGTGAGGATAGAAACTAACAAATACAGTTTTGGAGGAACTTGGCTAAGAGTTAAATTATTGTGGCATTTTAAACAAGCCAGCCTTCCCTTGTAGCGGCACAACACCAACTGACTGCAATACAGGCTCATCTTGTGATTGCATAAGGAAAAAGCCAAATATGAAGCTTTGTGGGACGAGATTCATAGTCTCACAGTCTCTGCCTTTTGTGAGACTATGACCCAAAGATCCCTTGAAAACCCTATATTGGAGATGAACTTGATACAGCATAGAAACTACCTTAAAACACACAAACATACACACACACACACACACACACACACACACACACACATACATACCCCAAAAGGCAACATAAATATACTAGATTAGAAAGAAAATCTGAGAATAATTTTCATTTTAAATCTCAGTTCAACATTCTCACATGGTTTTCCACTTGTGCCTATCTTTTCCCCCATAAAATTAAAATCATTCTGTCCATAAAGAATTTTAGTAACATAAACAAATATAATAAGGCACAAATTGGGATTTTAAAAGAATCAAGATCTTTATGATTCAGTTATCTTTGTTTTATCTCCTGGTATTAAAGTATTTATCTTTCAAAAATGAAACCTGTAAGATGGTTCCACATAATAGCTTTTTTGTCTTCATCCTAAAACTTTATGACCATTGTAAGACAATACTATTAAAACAAGTGAGACAAATTCTTTCTAAAAAAATCTTTGCAGTGCACGTAGATAAGAGAACTTTGTTTCTAATGGGACAATGAACAAAAACATAGCTTCGCTATGACCCAAACATTCCATCTCAAAATGATTACAAAGAGAATGAATGAACACAGGTAAATTCTGTCTAGATAGTGTGTTTATTTTTTTCTTATTTTTTGCATTTTTCATTTCTTAAAATATATATAAATGCTATCTTTATTTTAATTGTAAAGTCATAAATTTGAAATGAAGTCATATGCTTCAGAAAGTTTCTAGAGTGCTTAATTCCCAAGCGCAAAGCCTAAAAGGACACAATTTGCTTAGTCTGTTTTCAGGAATCACATGAATCAAAAATTTCTTTATATCTGTAAATGAAGTGAAGTTGACCATAAATTTAACTTTTCCACTTTTCTTAGTACAGAAACAAGTAGCTACTCTTAAATCCTAATAAAGCATTCAGAGATCCCTGACAACTTCTAAACTTTCATAAGTTTTGAACTAAACAATAGAATAATTTTTTAATAAGGGCTTCAGTGATGTTACATGTGGAAAAATAAATGGATAGATGATAGATACATAGATACATAGACATGTAGACATACAGATATACAGACATATAGATACATAGTTTTATATACATTAATAAAAATAGATATTGCTGATATCATTCTGTTTATGTACACAGCATATGCGCATACACCAGTGATCAAGCTATGAAATGTAAGCCAGGCATGGTGGCGCATGCCTGTAATCCCAGCACTCGGGAGGCTGAGGCAGGAGGATTGTTGTGAGTTGGAGACCAGCCTGAGCTACAAAGTGAGCGTAAGGCCAGCCTGAACTGCATAGTGAGACCCTGTCTCAAAAAGACAAAAAAAAAAAAAAGCTATGAAATGTGTAGCACAGTAAGGTGAAATCTCTAAATGGTTGGGCATCACTGTTATATTACATAATATACAATATTTATCAGTGTGCATACCCATAGATTAATGTAACTGCCACTTTGAAGAAAGTACTATTATAGTCTTTTAAATTATTTATGGAACTACTTTAGAACTGGTCTCATATTTCTTTTAGTTTTTCAATTCACACAAATTTATGTAAATTTGTCATGAAAAATATGATGGTTTGAAACATGTATACATTGTAGAATGACTAAGTTTAACTAATTAAAGTATATATAACCTCAATTTTATCTTATTCAATTTTTTTGAGAACACTTCAGATTCACTCTATCTATGATGTCCAAGAGTGGAATGCATCTCAATGAGCAATAGTAACTATGAAATAGTGGAAACAAAACTCATTTTCCTATCTAAATAGGATTTTATATCTTTTTGTGGACATATTCTGGTTTTAGACTGTATATCATGGGTTTAAACCAGAGATTTACTCTCTCCTCTTGTGAATTGAAAATTTGCAGATACTTCATAAAAGTGAGATGGTACAGTATTTGTCTTTGTGTACCTGGATTATTTCACTCAAAATAATGGGTGCTAAATCCATTCAACACGTTTATTCCATTTTATAGGTATAATTAATCTCTATATATTAATATGTATCAAAAGTGAAATTTGTGGATTGTCCAGTTTTTTTTATTTTTTGAAGCACTTTCATGTTATTTTTGTAATAACTGTCTAATTTACCTTCTTTCCAGCAATATGCAAGGGCTCCCTTCTTTTACCTCCTCAGAAGTATGTTATCTTTCATTTTAAAAAATGATAGTCATTCTAAAAAATGATAGATCTTATTATTAGGTTGATGTATATTTTTCTAACAATTAAGATATCCCTTGACAAATTATTTCAGTTACTATTTTTAGGTCTATCTTTTAAGCTTCATACTAAAAATATAAACAATTTACAGTCCACAGACTATTAGATGGTTCTGAATTTGCCTATGTGCTCCCTTTCAGCAAGGGATTTTATACTTTATATGTTTTCTTGCTGATAATTAGAATTTTTTTCAACAAAAAGAACTCTAGTATTTCTTTTAATATGGATTTGAAAATCAGTTTAAAATATAGATGTAATGGTGATGAAATCTCTAGACTTTTACTTACCTGAGAAATTCCTTACCTTTCCTTAATTTTTTGAGAATATTTTTGTGGAGTATAGAATGCTTGGTTGACAAGGTTTCTTTGTTCCCTTCAGCATGTAATAAACATTTGTTTACTCTTCTCTGGTCTGTAAGTTACTGCTAGAAAGTCTACTGGTAGCCTCATTAGAATATATTTATATGAAATATGTTTTTGAATGATATCAGAATTATCATTTCTTTTTTGAATATTTGAATTGTTGTTGTAATACACCCTGATACTAGTTTATAGTTTGTTTGGATTGAATCCTTTTGGATGCTATCAATCTTCCTTTATCAAGGCATTTGTGTATTATTTTAGACTTTCAAAATGTTTTCCTAATGTTCCCTTAAATAATTTTCTGGTTCTTTCTGTCAATTTTTAGTCCTATAAGACTATTTGTTATTTATGATAGTTTTACTTACAAGATGTTTATTATACTATTGTTTAAGCTCCTACCCATATATCCATTGCTCTAACTTTGGGTATTCAATAAGTTATGAGAGTTCAACAATTTATTATAAAAGAGACTTTATATTAAATTACTTACTATAATCTAATGTAAATATTCTGAGCACATTTAAGTTAGGCTGGCTTAGCTATGACACTAGGTAGGCTAGAAATATTAAAATAATTTTGTACTATAATATTGCCCCCTTAAAACGAATTATTAGAATATCATCCCATTGTAATTTAAGGGGCATTTGTACTCAAATATTTTCAGAAGTATTAACTAATTTGGGTTGGAAGTGAAAGTTATCTAGCTTTTAGATTATTCATCAGTCAGTAGAAAATATTTTTTTCAAGAATAAAAATTCCTGCCATCATCTTTTACATTTAAATTTTTTTTTATTTTCGGATCAATTGTTTAGTTGGGAAGAATTCTAAGGAAAAATTTATTTGTGGAAAAGCTCTTGATAGTCTCATGTTCTTTGTCCATGTATTGAAATTCTTACAGTACTTTAAGTCAAACCTAGTAGAAGAGGTTAAACCCTTTCTTGCCCAAACTGTACAATAAACTTTTAAGAGTGTTGGACTCCTATTGATACTTTTTTCTGGTTTATTGAAACAGAGAGTAGAGAGAGACCTTTTCTTAGAACAAATGGTGAAGCAGGAGTGTCATGGGTGACAATTTCTGGTTATATTGTAATTGAACTCTTTCTGAAAAACCTCTCTTGAGTAGGCTAAAATAAACTGGGAGCATTACAAGAGACCTGATCCAAATGTCATTTTTTTTTGCAGTACTGGGCATTGAACTTAGGACCTTGCCCTTGCCAGGCAAGCACTTACTCTATTGAGCTATCTACCTGGCCCTCAAACCATCATTTATAACATTTCTCTCTCTCTCTCTCTCTCTCTCTCTCTCTCTCTCTCTCTCTCTCTCTCTCTCTCTCTCTCTCTCTC